>JAHBCN010009736.1:0-34061 GCA_019359885.1 Listronotus oregonensis
AAAATTTTACAAAAAATGTGATTCTAATAAATTTTTCTTCAAAATATGATCCATATAGCACGGATAATGATTCGGACTCGAAGCCAATAGTGGAAATAAACGAAAGTTCAAGTGATAGTGCTCGAAAATACAAACGATAAAAGAGGTAAAGGGGAGTATACCATATAATATTCTTTTTGAAAGACGCTTGCAGGTAATGATAGGTAATCAAAAAACTTACTCAAATTTATTAATTTAATAGTGTGTACTGAAATTTGATTACGTTTTACCTTTTTTCTAGCATCGACTTAAAATTTCTAATGATAAAAGAGAATCAAAACAAGCCTGCCGAATCGGGGAGATTAGTACAATCAGAGGGCGGGGATAAAAAAAAAGGTAAAATCCTTTTTTACCTTCCGTTATCTTTTTTTTTTGGTCGACGTCTGCAGGGAGGAATTTAGTCTGGGAATTACGATAAACCATCCGGTTGATCTTATGTTTGACAGCTCCAAAGGGAATGGGAAAAAATGTTGACAACCTGATACCTTTTTAGATATTTGAACTAATATGGCCCCAAGATATTATGAAGATGAAAAAACAAATCAATATGGTGAGCTTTTGTCTTCAAAATAGACAAAGAGAAGAAGAGAGATTTAGAAGCTTCTAACCGTCAGTATGCAGGAATTGAAACAGTTTTTCAGTTTGTGTCTAATAGGGGGCAACTGAAATGTCGGTCTGTGAAAAGTTGTTTTTTTTCCCATTTACTTATCCAATATTTTCCCCACCATGACTGGGAAGATTTAAAAATTTTTGGGGGTGTCTAATTGTTCTAGTGAAGACAGAAACGGAAGACGTAAAAGTAAACCCCTTTTTGACAAAAAAAATTAAAAAAAGCCAAAATATGTTTTATCCTCGGGAAGCATTATCAGGGATTAATCTTTTTTATTGTTTAGAGGAAGGCTTAATTTGCGGATATAAAAAAAGAAGACAAGGTGGATAAAATTTTACGAGCTTTGCCCTAGTGATGGTTATGTCCTTAACGTTGAAATCTAAAAAGGGAAAAAAACAAGCCGTGATGATGTCGGCATCTAAAAAGATTCCTTAGTTCCGCCTAATGGAACCTTTTTTAAATAAAGGACACCATTTGTATATGGACAATTTTTAATAGTGCCACTTTATCAAACAAGCTCTGGATCAAAGGCCATTCAACTGGAACTTAAAATTAACAGGTCTGGAATTTTAAAATTTTGAAAATGTGATTCTAATGAAATTTCTTCAGAATATGATCCATAAGAGGATAATGATTCGGACCTCAAGCCAATAGTAGGAAAAAACGAAATTCAAGTGATAGTGAACTCGAAAATACAAACGATCAAAGAGGTCAATGTGTATACCATATAATATTCTCTTTGAAAGACGCTTGCAGGTAATGATGGGTTCTAAAACTTACTCAAATTTATTAATTCAATAGTGTGTACTGAAATTTGATTACGTTTTACCATTTTTCTAGCATCGTTCAAATCCTAATAAAAAAAGAAATAAAACAACCTCCAACGGGTGGAGATTAGTACAGACTTAGACGGTGATGGGGAGGATATAAAAAAGGTAAAATCCCTTTTTTTTCCCTTTCCCTTTTTTTCCCCTTTTTTTAGGTCAGACGTCTGCAGGGAGGAATTTAGTCTGGGAATCTACGTTAAACCATCCGGTTGATCTTATGTTTGACAGCTCCAAAGCAGGTAATAGGCAAAATGTTGACAACCTGATACCTATTTAGATATTTGAACTAATATGGACCCAAGATATTATGAAGTTACTGCTAGAAAAAACAAATAAAGGTGAGTCTTTATGTTTCAAAAAGACCAAAGAGAAGAAACAGAGATTTGAAGCTTCTAACCCGTCAGTATGCAGGAATTGAAACATTTTTTCAGTTTGTGTCTAATAGGTGGGCAACTGAAATGTCGTCTGTGAGAAAGTTTTTTTTTCAGATCCCTTTTACTATCATCCATATTTTCCGCCACCATGACTGGCAGTTTTAAATTTTGAGATGTCAATTGTTCTAGTGAAGACAAAAAGGAAAAGACGGTAAGCCCCTTTTTTTGACAAAAATAAAAAAACAGCCAAAATATGTTTTATCCTCAGGAAGCATTATCTTGGATGATTCTCTTTTATTGTTTAGGGGAAAGGCTTAGATTTCGGTTTATAAAAAAAACAAGAAGACAAGGTGGGGGATAAAATTTTACGAGCTTTGCCCTAGTATGGTTATCCCCTTAACGTTGAAATCTACAAAGGAAAAACAAGGGATGATGTCGGATCATCAAAAAATAGTTTCCCGTTTTCGCCTAATGGAACCTTATTTAAATAAAGGAACCACTTGTATATGGACAATTTCTATAATAGCGTCCTTTTAAACAATTGGATAAAAAGAACATTCAACTGGAACTTTAAGAAGTAGCAGGTCTGGAAATTTCCCAAAAAAGAACAAAAAAAAAAACTACAACGTGGTGATCATATCTGGGTCGTTCAAATGATATTTACGTTCAAAGTGGAGAGAAAACGTGAAGTTTAACCCAAAACGCCCTCCCACTATGATTGAAACTGAAAAAATACGGGAAAAGATTACAAAACCACTGAAGTAGTAGAATATAATAATCATATGTCGGAAAGAAGATCGATCAAATGATCAGTTATTTCCCGCCCCAACAAGACTTTTGATGGTTAAAAAAGGGTTTTCACTTTCTTGACATTCTTTTGGAATGCATTTTATATTTTAAAATAGTTAAAAAAACGTCATTTGCAAAATTCAGAGAAAGGGATTAAAAACTACTGGGAATAGGAGGAAAGGTTGACGGAAGGAATTTTAGGGCGTCCTACAAAAAAACCCAAAAAAGAGCATCCCGGCGAGATGACAAGAATCATTACATTCTTAAGGTGATTCCTGTTCCAGAAAACTCAAAACGAAAGGGTAAATTTTACAAGAGGTGCAGAGAACTGGCATAAATAGGCGTCGCTAAAATTCAGTTATGTCAAATTATTTTTAGTATTTAGCTTTGGTTCTCCCTATAATATAAGTTTTATCAAAAAAGTTTTGTAGTAAAAAAAAAATTTTTGTTAAAGTTTTGGTTTAAAAAAATTTTTTTTTGGGTTTCCTAAATAAAAATTTTTCCGTCAGTATTTAAAAGTCCAGTTTTTGGGTGACATAGTCATTCATAATTTTTTTAATTTAACAAAAAAAACAGCATTTTAGTGTTTTGTTAACTTTGTTTCTCTAGCTTAAAAAAAAGGAAATATCAAAGTGTCTTTTTTGGTCAAACCTGATTTTTAAGTAAATGAAATACGACTATTTTTAAAGTAAAGCAAAAATTAAGGTGAAAGGTTACTTTTGTGATGTCAACCGGCATGATGTGCCGAGTTTAGAAGGCATTGGTCAGAGAGACAATTCTTTATGAGGGATTTAAAAAGTCGTTGCCTACAAGAAAGTATCTACTTTTGTACTTATATTGGTTATAATTTTTTGGTTTTAAGAGTGCATTTACGCTACACCTACAAGGACGCGAAGACGGTGGGCGGAGACTAACAAACTCCCACTACCACAGTTTTCGTATAGCCGCATTAAAAATAATATATTTTATTTAGGTTCTTCCAAATTCGGTGTATCGATGCGATGTTGTTTCTGATTGCAAGCCTACAGGAGATAACGTTTTTCGGTAACTATTTTTCACTTAAATGACATAAATTATACACCATTTTAAAGGTAAGGAAATAATTTATGCCTCTGCTGTAACGGATTTTTAAAATATGAGTCGAGTTAAGAGAAAATAGTATTTAAACATAACCGATTTTAGGGTGACTTTCACTCAAGGAAATATTAAAAACTAAATCCAAATTTAAAAAACTATTACAGCAGAAGCCTAAATTTAAGTGTTGGCTTTCATATAGTTTTTGAAAATTATCGATAACTTATACCGTTTTTAAGAAAAACATTATGCCCCGAACCCCAAATTGGATCCAATTTTCGCGGCGCGAATGAACTCTTAACACCGAATTATATTTATTTGTTAATGTTTTTTTCGACGCAGTAAGTTTTTACAATTTATTTTTGTACTGAAATGTCTAATAACGTTTTTCTCTTATCCATTTTAGTTGGGCGTCGTTTTATTATATTTTTTCTGCTTAATATTTTACGAAATTATTCCTTACTATGGTTCAGTTAAAAAATTTCCTGAAAAAGTTCAACAAGGACTTTACTTCAAAGGCGACTTTAATTTAACTTGAAGTTTACAATTTCGTTTCAGTGGAGCCCCATAATTCTTACATGAAGCCCTGTAAGCTTCTTTGGAGCCTTTTAAATTTTCTTTGTGTCTATTAAGTACCATGGAGCCGATCAAGCTTTTTATGAGTTTTAAATTTGATGTTTTTATCTTAATATTAAGACCCCTCTACTTGGCTCAGGATTTGGGAGAAGCCTAGCAAATTATATACTGACTCTATAGCCGCTATAGTTCTAAAATTCGGACCAGTGCTTTCATTTATATTAAAACTATATTTACTTAATTTAATTACTTATGAGGCATTATTTTTTACCCATCTTTACCGTATTTACCTTATAAAATGTAAAGAAGCCAATTTGGTATATTTTAACAATTTTGATTTACATGGCGCACACGGAAAATTCTAGAATTTTCCTGCAGGGTGAAAGATAATTTATTTTTCTTTATTATATTAAGATTGTGCTGTGTTCACACATCGTCGTTGTGGTTGGGCCCAGTAGGATCTTTGGGAACATGCGCTAGAGTTACTGGTTATAGGCAACTCTCTTGGCTAGCGTATGGAACGGGATCCGAAGCTAAGATGAACACAAGGCTTTAACTCAAGGTGTTAGCATACCGTGCTGATAAGTGAATGACATATTGTGCCTTAAACCGGTGTCTTCAACGGTGCCTCTAAAATACAGGGCGACCTCTCAGAGTATCTAGCCTTACCGCAGTAATGCGGGGCTCTGCCGTGGTGGACTATTACTTCCCTAGCTCCAAACATAGGAAAAAAGTGACAAAGGTGCGCTGACCGAAACAGATAAATCCGTTTCGTAAGGTGCCCCTGAAGTCACCGGCGCCTGTTTCACGGGGAAGGGCTAATCCATCCCGAACAAACAGGTGCTTAGGAAGGGTTCCCTGAATCCAAACAGAAGGCGGACAGAACCGCCTTTATAGGAAAAAGGGTTCCCTGGCTTTAAACAGAAAGCGGATAGGACCGTTTTCCTAGGATAAGGCCGGAGATGCGGCCTCAGAAAGAACATCTGGTTTCTGTAACAAGGACCTGGTAGCTACCCACGTCACTAGACCGGGAGATGAGGGCATGATGGATCTAATCGTCTGCTCGTCATACTCTTCAGGAGACAGGGACACCAGAATACATCAGAACACATTGTGCTCGTGTCCGGTAGCGACACGAGTAAGAGGAGATGTAAAAACTTTCTCCCAATCTGGTATCGGATTCATTAGAAGTCCGATTCTATTGGGAGAAATATAAAAAGGTGCGGCCACAATAGACCGAGCGGTCGCAGTGAAAGGCGTAAAAAGTCCACTCACTTTAAACCTACCTACCTACACGGAAAATTCTAGAATTTTCCTGCAGGGTGAAAGATAATTTATTTTTCTTTATTATATTAAGATTTTTTATCTGTTAATATCATTAATACCAATTTTTCTTAATTTTAAATTTTTATATAACCTAAGCAAAATATGTTGAAGCCTACCGGTGAACTTTTGTATAAATGTAAATAATTTTTAATACATTTAAGAAAGTGATTTGTTAATTTAAATAAATCTACATTTTATGTAATGTAATAAGCTATAAATGCTTAGCTAAGAGGGTACTAAGATATCATTTAATTACTGATAAGTTTCTGAGCATAATGGTTTCTAATTTTCCCATGACATAAGGTGGTCAAAGAAAAATCAGTGGCGCTGAAAACTATTTAGTTAACCATTAACTACCTTTTTAATAATTAAACAATTAACTTAGAAAAAGCCCACCAACAAACCCATACCTAGAATACGACTGAAAGCTGTCGAAGTCTGGCATCCAATAAGGCAAAAACAAGATCTTATTAACTTATCCTATAGTATCATCTCTTGTTTTAAAAATATCGCTAGTATGGAAAACCTTGATTTAAAGTAATATGTAAAGAAGCAATATCGTTTATAAAAAAACTTACGTCTTTTTTTAAATTTTATGTGAAATTTAAGTTTTTTAATATAAAAATAATTGTCTCTTATGCTTGTCTTTTGTAATCAATTTCAGGCGTCTAAAGAAGATCTTTACCAAGCTACCCACTATTATTTTAAAGAAAGCCTAAACGAACAACCAGTGTTAGTTATAAGTATTAAGTTTTATAATTAGATTTAGAAAATGGAGTACTATGGAATATCACATGTTTAAGTACACGGCAATTTTTATCAATAAATTTAATTTTTAAGACCAATATAAAGCAACTTTAAACAATAAATAGTAATCAGCTTTGGGCTATACAATTATTAATTAAATAACTATTTTTGACTCATTAGCAGCCTTTAAATTAAATGAAATATACCACCTTGTACCAGTAATTAAATTGCAATGGAAATATGTATTAAATAAATAGCTGATTTCAATGGGTTTGATATGATATTTAATTTTTGTTTGATATGATAATTAGGGACCGGACATCGATAAAAAACCATTACAATTTCGAGCTTAAAATGATATAGAATATACCAAATAAAAATGCAATATATAATTTAAGTTCCATTGGTATTTATGGTTTTTATTTTGGTATTTTCATTCGGTGTGATTTCTTGTAGAATAATACAAAAGACGTGGCAATAGTAAAAAATTTGGAAGAGTTTTTGCAACAACAAAAGAATTAAACTATGATATTTTATAATGCTTTTATATAAATTATATGAAATAAATTAAAATTAAAATAGACTTTTTGTTTATATAAATTTACAAATATTTGATTGCACCTCTATTAGGGTTCATATTTATGCAATTAACCCCACAAACATAGTTTTGTTGGTGGAAATCAACTCTCCAAGTGCAGTACGAAAACTCTCCGGGCCTATTTGTTGCAAACTCGTAAAAACCAGTTCCGTTACATAGGGTAAATCATATTTCAGTGCCAAAATAATTTTTTATATTTAAATGAGTGTAAGTCGCTTAGAGGCAAATAAATAATGAGTACAAGTAAAAAATATAAAGGTGAAGTGGCTTCTTCCATATTCTACTTTTTTATTTAAAAGTGAAAGAGGGTTTTTTTATCTTTGATCAGTCCACGAAGGCTGTGGGCCAAGCACTATCGTACCGTGGGTGTTTTAAGTATGGTGAGAGGGAGTTTGTTCACACGGGGCTTAAATATTTGGAGACTGGAAGAAGAAGGGAAACCTTTTGCGGGTAGCAGTTTCCATAGTCTGGACACTCTAGGGATGAAGGAACTACGAAAGTAGGAAGTTCAGGCCTCTCTAAGTGTTGCTCCGTTGGGAGCTGCCAGAGGAGGTATTATACTGGCCAACTATTGAGAGCAGAAGCCGTGTAAATACCTAAAGAAGAGCGACAGATCCCCAACAGCTCGTCGGGTGGGCAAGAGGACGAAGCTTTCCTGTGAGCGTGGGATTATTTATAAGACGAACAGCTCTTCTCTAAATGAGTTGTAGGAGACGCCATTCCACAGACATAAGAAACAATATTCTAAAGAAGGTCTAATTTGGGATACATACAGAGTATACAGATTGGAAGATGAAAAATACTTTTGGATCGAAAGAGGAATCCAAGCTTTTTTAAATCTGCTGAGGCTATGAATGTTATTTGTTCTGCAAAACTTTGTCGCTCATATGTAACGGATGAGCATTGATAGACTTTTTTCGCGACAGCGAACCTGCCTGTGTTTTGGAGGTATTAAACTGAACAAGATTTTTGGCGCTCCAATCCAGGATAAGTTTAAGGTTTTGTGAGAGAGACATCCGCATTGACCTACGCTTGGTTTTCAAATCAGGCTAATTGACTGGCTTGAGAAAATGGTGCAGTTAGAGTTTGGTGCAGAATTTGTAATTCTGAATTTATTTGTACAAAACCATATCAAATTAGGCAACTTGTTAAAGGTCCACTTTTAGAAAATATGCAAAGTTTTCCGGGGCCATCCAAATCTACAGAACGACAACATTATGTATCAAACGCAGACTTCTGCATGGATTTGTGCAAACCTTTTATTGCAGCTGATATTCTTCTTCATAAAATAAGTTATCGGTCCACGAGGACATTTTTGGAAAAAACACTACCACAGAAAAGTACCAGACGAATCAACTCTGCAGAAAACTATGTTTATAAGCTCTATTTAAAAACTATGGACAAAATACGACACAATCTGGAAGGAAAAAAGTTATGTTATGTAAATGAAACCACTGATATCAACGGAAGATATGTTGCTAATATTATAGTTGCACCTTTAAGTTATCACGAACCTGAAAACTCATATTTAATTAACAGTTAATTTCTTTCTAAAACCAATAGTAAGACAATAACAAAATCTGTAGTAGAAAATATTACTTTACTACTGTTAGTCACTAGTATTCAGAAAAGTGGCATTTTGTTTCTTTCGGATAGTGCCGCATATTTGCTGAATGCAGGACGACAGTTAAAAGAACATTTTCCCAAATTGCTTCATTTGACATGTTTAGCTCATGCCCTACATAGAATATGCGAAATGGTACGTAACTTTATCCACTACGAAATTTAAAGATACGTGTCCTAATGTCACATTACCGCCACAACCTGCTATTACAAGGTGGGGAATATGGCTCAGCAGCTATATATATATATATATATATATATATATATATATATATAGTATATATATATATATATATTACCATAAACTATAATGGTAAATGTTATCGACAGTTTACAAGATGATGCTTTAAGTGTGAAAAAAAGTAAAGAAGTTATATATGCACCAAATGTTAAATCTGATTTAAAATTTATATTGATAAATTTTGGATATCTTTAGGATGTGATTGAACAGTTATAAAACCAAATGCCCCCTAGTGCCTTCATTTCATGTATTTCAAATCACTATGGACAAGCTTAAATCTGTTCTCAATGAAATTGGTGACAAATTAAAATTGTATGTACAAAAAATCTTGGAAAGAAATCCAGAATTTTTAAAAATAAAACATATTTTTGAGGCACTACAAAATAAAAGAACTGACTTGTAAAATCATTTTCGTTTTACTCCAGTTACAAGCTGTGATGTCAAAAGGAGCTTTTTTAGACTTTTAGATATTTTAAATTATAAAAGAACCAATTTTACCGAAACCAACTTTGAAAATACGTTAGTTATATTATGTAATGCAAAAATATTGTAAAATACTCCTGTTTTGTTCTTATTTCACATTTTTTTTAAATTTATTTATAATTAATATCTCCTTAATACGCATGCCAATAAATTTACCAGATATAAAAAAGGTATAGGGAACGAGCTCGTTCCGAAATCCGGGCCCTAATGATAATTTACAATAAATTTTAATAGAAAATATAAATTTGTAATAAATTTAGGTCATTAATTATGAAAATTAACTAAAAATATGAAATTAAGTTTGCCAGCACAGCGGCATTATCAAATGTCATGTTAACATTAAAATGCGAAAATCCCAAATGATTGTTTTTATTGTGGTATTTGTACAATATCAAATAATAAAGTCCATAGTTTTAACCAATATTTATATTTTGGTATAATTCTTGTACATTTCTTCGTTTTGTTGATTAACGGAATACAAGATAATTATTTGATTTTTAAGACCACTGACGGGGGCCTGTATAAAGCCTAAATAACATAATTTTGCAGATATCGCATTTAACCGTACCTTTTTAAAAATGAGGTAGTTAAAAATTTGTTCTAGTTATTTACAAATTTGTTTTGTCTTTGAAGGCAACAAAGGCTTTAAACCTTACTAATAATGTATGGTAAGTTTCTTAAATAAAGTAAGAGGGACTTAAATGTTTGGAGGTTTGAAAGGAAATACAAGAACTCGGCAGGTAAAATGTTCCACAATCCAGATGTCTTATGCCCCGGGGAAAAATAAACAAGTGGGAATTCAGCGCTTCTTTAGGTGGACTTTAAAGAATTAAATAAAAATGGCTCTTTTTGTTACTCTTTGGGGAGCTGCTACCTAAAGAACAATATTGGCTAATTTATTTGGGCAGAAGCCGTGACAATACCAATAAAAGTGACAGGAAACCACCTCGTTGATGAGCAACAGAAGAAAGCTTTTTTGTAAGAGTTGGGCCATTAATTAGGCCAAGGTTTCTCTTTAAATAGAATTAATTAAACTAAGGTTAGTTCGAGACGCCATTATTTAAAGGCTAAAAGATTGACCATCTACAGTACGAAATATAGGTTGATTGGAAAGAAAACTTAAAAAACCTCAACAAAGTTTCTTTAGTAGAGAATTAGGCCAAATTGTGTCAAACGCCTTAGATCTGTTAAAATCAACAGTTTGAGATTTGCCAAAAAACTCAAGGAATTTGCTCCACTTATGTAAAACAAATGAATGAAGATCTGACATGAATATTATGTGACATAGACTAAATTATTATTAATTTTTTGTCCCTTAACCCTAAATGCTTAAATAAAGCCTAAGTATTACCGACAGTGCCGGGATATTAGATGTCTAATACATTTTTTTTCAATTTTATCAACGATATCGAAGTACCGAATTATGCTGACATTGCACTTTACAGTACGTATAGGCAATGCTCAGGTGATACCACGGACATTATATGAATTTACCTATTAATTATCCATATATCTGCTAACTACGCCCGACGTTTCTTAACTTCGGGGAGCTGACAAGCAGTGTTTCAAACTAGCAAGTGCCATTAAAGCCATACTAGTTTTATTAAAATTAAATTAGTACTAAGAGAAGCTTAAAACCTTTATTCCCAAACTAAAAACAATATTTGGGCATGATTGATGCTAATAATTAAATTAGAATTTGTTTAAACTGTACATGGCCACATAAAAACTTGTTAAAAAAATTAAAATATTTCTTTATACATGGCAAAAAACGACTTTGGTTATATGCTGTTTAAGCATTATAAAATAATTATATTAAAAATAAAAATGCTATTGAACTAATAATAATTCACAATTATATTACTATTTGTTTAATGTTTTTTTTGCCAAGTTGCCAAAGATGAAAAAAACTGGAAATCTCAAGATGCAAACAAGAAATAAACAAAAATTGCAATAAAATAGTAATTTCTGTAAATTTATAAACAAATAGGGGTTACCAAGATATTGTTGTCGGTAATAATATTTATTTAAAAATAAGATATAAACAGATAGCTGACTGATGGGATAAATAAAAATAAAATGTAAATTGTAAGCATCATATAAGAGCAACATTTAGACAACCTTATATTTTTTTGAAATTAATTTATTTTTTTAAATATATTATTGCTTAAACAAAAACAATTTACACGGAGTTTAGTAAATAATTATACAAAAGTATACCAATATGTTTTTGTAGTTAATACAATAATACATGTACATATTAGCATGGACCACATAAGTCAAGATTGCAGAAATACACTATTACGCGAAAAATAATATCTTAGGTTGCAGTATTCTTTGGAACAATAGAGAGATATTTCAAATTTACGCTAGGCTATTAGACTTCATTACAACTGTAGTGACATAACGTTCGAACCCATCGCATACCACGTGGTTTCTGTTACAGCATAGTGTTGTAAAGCAAGTGTTATAAGATTGCACCTTAAAACAAGGGAAGACAAACAGTGCCTAATTCAAGAAGTGGCACAATTTAAATTAAGCGATTCGGAATTTTACGTCAGCGCACCACATTAAATTTAAAAATCGATAATGCGCATAATACGTAGTATAAAAGAGGTAGAGCCAAAGTGGCGGTCAAAGAAGAACAAAAAATACAAACACTAGTGGTTGCTGAGGTCTTCCACTTCAGCATCCAGGGTGTCGTTATTGGACGAGGGTAGACTATTTTTTTGTCACCTTTCCACTGAGAGAATGTTCGGGGATGGATAGACAAAAATCGTCTTTGCTTGGGTTCTATTTGACTCCAAGAACCTTGTTGGCTTCCTCAAAGTTGAGATCAAGCTCGAAGGATTTTTTTGGGAGATTTTGGTGAAAAATTGCTGGAATTTGAGCACCACCTGTGCATAATAATTTAAGAAAAAGTTTAATTGAATGCAGCACTGGCAGATCACAAGGTTATCAACTCCACCCAGGACGTCATCTACGAGAGAGAGGCAAGGAATAACTTTCAAAATTTTTTAGGGCTATTTCCTTGATCACACGAGAAGCTTGGAAAGGTGCACAATTTGTGCCCTAGGTGACTGTTGACCACTCAACGCATTTAAGCATCTCATTAGGGAAATCTTTTCTTGGAATAGCGAGAAAGTCTTTAAGCCTGGAGCTCTCTGATGGTGATTTTAAAGGCATATCAACCTAGAATCTTTCATTAGGCAACACCTTCGTGGTGTCCTGAAACATTTTTTCGACAATTTCATCGAAATCGGAGTTTTAGATGGCAATTCATTAATTGTCCAGAACTTTTCTAGAGTATCATTTAATCTTTTAAGTTTGCACAAACAAGAAGACACTTGC
This sequence comes from Listronotus oregonensis, assembly GCA_019359885.1. Classification (NCBI taxonomy): domain Eukaryota; kingdom Metazoa; phylum Arthropoda; class Insecta; order Coleoptera; family Curculionidae; genus Listronotus; species Listronotus oregonensis. The sequence continues at coordinate 12,659 of JAHBCN010009736.1, forward strand.
TGATGCCCCACTTACGCTTTAATGAGAATGAAAAGAAGACTAACCATTTCTAGGACGAGAGAAAACACCATCCAGTATCCAACCGAGGTGGGTGTTCAAGAGGGTGGGGAGGCTATGTCCAAGCTGGAACATGCCTTGAGTCAACAACACATAGTAAAGATCAGAGCCGATCAACATATCGACTTTAGGGTTCATTGAAGAAGGGATCAGCAGTTTGAAGTGGCTAGGAATCTGCCAAGATTGACAGTCTATCCTCACAGAGGATCAATTTTCAGTAATCACAGACAACACGACACAAAAAGTTTAAATGCCTTAGTTCGGTTTAAATTTTAGTGAATCCTAACATTTACCATCCTGTTGTAAATATTGCTTGAGAGTGCAATGCAGATACTCGCGTATTTCTTGAGTAAGGGACATAGTTCAGTTTTTAAACTAAACGTTCAGTAATGAACGGAGTTTGGAAACCATTATCCAAAATGGCTCGGACTTGGACTTCTTGTCCATTGGCAGTAAGTGTCTGAGCATTGTCAGCCTTCTTATTTTGAGTATTTTAAGTATGAGTATTAGTACCCTGCTGAGGTGATTGAGGATTTAAGTAAGAGTGATCTTGACTTTGAGAACTAGAAGGAAGACGTCTTTTCTGGAATTGGTTAGCACTTCTATTGAAGTTAGAGGGCTTAGAGTACCCTGATCCACTTTGTTGTGGATACTTAGGGGAAGGAGAAGGAAATGACTGAACAGTTAGGGCTGCGTGAAGTAAAAAATGATGCTTCTTTGAGCAAATAAGACAAGTTTTGGTTAAAGAACAAAAATTTATGTTGTTATTACCACCTAAACAGTTGTAACACAACTTTAAAAAGTTGAGAGATTTTTACTTTTTAAAATCTGGCAAATACTTAAATTTTTGACATGTATAGATTTTATGTTGACTAATTTTACAGTACAAGCATAAAGCAGAGACATTTAAGTTTTTAAAAATAGGCGCTTTGCGGCCTAAACAGTTTTCTAACACTAGACATTTCTTTTCCAAAAAATCTTTAAACGCATCCATTTTAGGGGGTGTCCAAAGTCCAACGTAAAAATAGAAAATTTAGACAATTAAGGTTATACAAAAGTAGCATATTTGACCTTTTACGGTCAGTGTCTAGCAACAGTCAAAAAAATAGGCTCAAAGGACCATTTTATTGTGGGAAAACGGTTTATCGTTTCACTTCCTTTTTATAAATAGTTGCAGACAAACTTTGCTGTCTGCAAAAGATGAACTGAATACATAGGTACAAATTATGGTTTTTATGAACTCCTGTAAAAAGACTATTGCTATTTATGACACAAGAAAAAAAGTAACTGTACACAAGTTTTTATTTAAATAAATATACACTTAAACAATACACATAAAATATGGTGTGATACACCAATGAAACGTATCAGCTAATTAAGAAAAATATTTACAAATTATATAAACATCTAAGTCATACGGCGTCGCCGTTTTAAAAAATCTAAAGTTAAAAAATATTTTGACCTTGACAAATTTGTAGTAAGCCAGAATAAAGTATAAATTTTAATTACACAAATTAAATTGATCTAATTTGTTTTAATTTAACAAAACCAAAATAAAAAGATTTTTTATATTTTATAAAAAATAAGGAAAGAATGTTATCCTACCTATGAATGGCTATGGTAAAATATCTTTCATGTTACCAGACCCGAGAAGAAGTTCTGTGTGAAGTTGACAGCAGGGATTAGTCCGTAAAATATTAACCTAACAAAATTAAATCACACACAAAATTAACATATTGAAAGTGCGTACTACATATTTTCTTTACCTAAAAATTAAATATAAACCTATACTTTTAAATAAACAGCTTTAAACAAAAATAAAATAACCATTTGCTACTAGTTCATGTGTTTTAATACATAATGTACTGGGATTTTTTAGAAATTCCATTTTGATAAGCTTGTCGGATGATATCTGATATGGATGAAAACTGATCACAAGATGTCATTGGGTAATATCTTCAATGTCCATATATACTAAGTGACATAGAAATCCGAACACCCAGTTTAAATGATTTTATTTTAATAAAATTTTGAATTAGTACTTAATGAAGCTTAATAAGTAAATGATTAAAATATTGCATTGCTTTAAAGCCCTTTTATCTTTAATAATGTGTGGATGCACCCCGATGTGTTACGCATTCTCCAACGCGTCTAGGCATGCTTCTGATCAGGTGGTAAATGTCCTCCTGTGGTATCTCATTCCAGGCAATCACCAACTCCTCTCGAAGTGCTCCTAGAGTCTGAGGAGGACGTTGTAAATTGAGCAATCTCCTACCCATCATATCCCACACGTGTTCAGTTGGGGATAAGTCGGGAGATCTTGGTGGCCATGGTAACAATGTGACATCATTATGTTGAAAGAAGTCCATTGTGACTCTTGCAATATGTGGTCGGGCATTATCTTGTTGGAAAGTTGGATTTGCCAAGTTATGATAAAAGATGGGGTTCTAGAACTTCTTGGATATAACGCTGCGCGGTCATGTTACCACTGATGAAGATTAGAGGTGACCTGGAACCATAAGCTAAAGCACCCCAAACCATAACTCCAACAGTGTGATGAACATGTCTTTTAACAAAAAACTGTGGATTTCTCCTTTCACCACGTCACCTTCTAACCCGTGCATGCCTAAACAAGATCGAGACTCGTCACTAAAGACAATACTGTTCCAATCCTAATCCCGGAGTGACCGTTCTCTGCACCACTCAAGGCGAGTGTGGTCGGTATGAAAACAGGCCAAAACTTCTCATTCGTCGGTAAACAGTTCGCATGCCAATAGGTCTTCCATGTTCTGCAAACCATTTATTTGCAATGGACCTGGTAGTGGAGAAACGGTCCCTTAAAGCCAATAAATAATCTAAGGCGACGATCTTCACGGTCTGTTGTTCTACGGCGGCGTCCAATGCCCCTTTCTCTTCGCGTACGGCTTTCTTGAAGCCATGCCTGACAACAACTAACCACAGTGTCTACACCAAATTTTATTAAAATAAAACCATTAAACTGTATATATATATATATATATTATTATATTATATATATATAATATATATTTATATATATATATATATATATATAATATATATATATATATATATATATATATTATAATATATAATATATATATAATATATATATATATATATATATATATATATATATATATATATATATATATATATATATATATATATATATATATATATATATATATATATATATATATATACGTATATATAATAAATACGTTATTTATAGTAGTCTTTGCCGAAAATATATAAGATTTAACAAATAAATATAATATTTTAATGCGGCTATACAAAAATTGTTGTATGGATTTGTTAGTCTCCGACCGTCTTTGCATCCTTTATGACCCCTAAGTGTAGCGGAAATACTCTTAATTACCGCAAGGATAAAATGCGCATGAGTAAGTTTTCTTTATATTTTTTTTTAACTTGCTTTCTCCGTATTATTTGACGCAATCTGTTCAATTTTATGCGCTAATAGATCTTTAGTTATCTGTTCTAAAATAAATATTTTCGAACTTTTAATGAAAAATTTTTAAAACCATTAACTGAAGGAATTTTATGTTGGATATCACCGTAAAGGAAATTGAAAGAACTTTAAAATCAGGTATTACTCTTCCCATTTAAGATTTTGGAAGTTGTACCACTCCTCCCAGGGGGTTGTAGAAATAAACATCACAATATAATTAGTAATTCCTTTTTAAAAATAAAGTTGACGGGTTCGACGGTTTTTAAAAAAGATAAGTGATTTTCCAGAAATAGCATCTGTTTCGTTTTGGTTGCGCCACACTGTATGTATGACAGCGAGTTAAAAAATAAAAACAGAATAAAGTACCGCATTGTAAAAAAAAGTTTACCTACCTATAAAATAAGCTGCGATTAATGGAACGGAAGATTCCAAACACATATCTGAACACAAACATATTAAATCACCCTCCTGTGCTCTTTTTTGTTTTAGAAAAATGGCGGTGCATATACATTATCTTAGTAAAGTTTTGTAAGTATCCCTTTTATCAGTTTCAGCCTGAATCTAAAAATGATGCAGTCAAAATATCTTTATATCATAAAAACTTCTTCTTTTTTTATGACCCGTTAACCTCTATTTACAGCTTTATTAAATTTACCGAGCAAACCACAGCCAACCATAAAAGAAATTTTACTAACGTATGTTCTACTAAAAAAGCTCTACACCAAGCGCAATCAAATAAAAATAGTTTAAAATCGTGTTTAATAGAACTAACCAGAACTGACCATGATAAGACGAATATAGTTCCCATAAAAAGTTTTTTGCCGACCATGTACATTTTATTTAATGGCATTGCCAGTACTCTTTAATGGCAAGGCATTGGCAAAAAAGTATCCAAAAGACGCAAAAGTGTTGCAGATAATATAATGGTATTTTGTTATTGCGCAAAATTATAAGGAAACCTTCATGACAGGTATTTTCATAGTTGGCCGGACATTATTTAAGCGAATAGGCCATAACATTGGACTTCCATAAACCTTTAAACTTCCTTGGTGTAAACACGTCGGTCATTTTTGGTAGACCAAAGTGACAGCTTCGATCTTTGACAGTTTGCATTTAGCAGATTGACTCCTAAAATGCACCCCTTAATTGTAATTATCTAATTATTGCAAAATTTACTGTTTTTACTAAAACAGCTCTAACTGCTATAAATATGACAAGCGGGTAGTGATTTTTAGGGTATCTTTGCTTGTTAAATTAAATGCAGCTAGACTCAAACTCCTACAATACTTATAGCAAAATTTAATGGTATATAAAAATAGCTTGGACCTATGTGATAATAATTCTAACAGTGGTTTGCAATCTAAATCAAATGCATTTTGTTTTTAACCCATAAAATTCGTCTTAAACTTATTTAAGCAAATTATTTTAAAAGTAAGGGTATTGGCAAATAGCGCAAAATTATGCAATAAATATCAAAAATAAGCAGTGGTTTTTTGGATGTATTTACTAATGTCAAATACAAATAATTGTTTACTTGTAACTCTTAATTGTTATTATTTTATAATATTCCAAAACATAATTATTTATATTATACATAAATACTTTCAATTTCTATTTAATGTATTGATAGTTCAATTAAAATAAACAAAATCGATATCCATGTAAGTGAAATTTTTATTTTAAAAATATCATTTTTATTAATATTTCTATACCAAAAAAGAAAAATACATTTATTAAAAATACCCTTAAAAAAACTAACCATTTGCCATATTTTCGCGAGCTACTTTTATAAAAACATTGAATTTTGCAATAATTAGTAAATAATAATTCGGGAATGCATTTTAGGGGTCTAAATTTATTTACATTCGATTTAACGACCAAAGATACCTCGAAAAACCACTACTTACTTATCATATCTAAAGCTGTTTTAGTAAAAACAATAAATTTTGCAAAAATAAGTTAATAACAATTAAGGAATGCATTTTATGGCTTTGAATCCAGCTGCATTTTATTCATCGAAAAAAAGACCTTAAAAACCACTACCCACTTGTCATATTTACTTCCTAGGACAGAGCTGTTTTCGTAAAAACATTAAATTTTGCAATAATTAGTTAATAATAATTGAGAGATCGTTATTAACTAGTAGGACTTTAAATATAACTGCATTTTATTCAACGAGATAAAATACCTTAAAAACCACTATGCATTTGTCATATTTACGCCATTTATTAAACGTTAAGTTTTACAATAATTAATTGATAACAATGGAGGAATGCATTATCGCAGTTTAAATTCAGCTGCATTTAACAAGCAAAAAGACTTAAAAACCCGAGTTACTTGTCATACTAACTGTATTATTTTGAGCCATTTCCCAAAAAACAATAAATTTTTCAAAAACGCTTATAACAAAGAGGAAAAAAATCGACGATATTATAAATAGTTGCATTTGATCCGACAAGTAAAATAATTCGGAAAATACCTAAAAATTTTAAATTTGACCAACTGGCTCGGTTTTTGCTTAAAAACCCGTTAATTTTGCATTAACTTTTAATCTGATCACTTTTGGGCTTAGTTACCCCCACCAATCAATTTAGCAGGTCAAACAACGTATAATTCCACTACTCGCTAATGACGGCGCACGCCCACAGGTGCCCCAGCTCAGCCTGACGTGGGCAAATCTTTCTGAAAAATGTGACATTTCTTTTCATTAGCATTAGTTGGGTAGATCTAAGCTCCTGAAAATCTCTTCGACATTTCTCAGGTCAGGTATTATAATGTCATCTAGGGATACCAAAAATGTTTTCCAAGTTAGTATGATTTAAGGAGTTCAATTTAAGAAAACTTATGTCGTAATCTTTATTAAAAAAAAATAGTAAATTACGCCCAGGATTTTAAAATTTATTAAAAAAAAAAAATTCAGAGACGTCCGTTTTGTACCTGATCTCCGTAAGGGAGGGTCGTTGAAAAAAAGTTTATGGAAGCTTGTCACAATATTTTTAGGTTTTCTATTATATTTCTAAAGATTGCTTACATATTTAGGGACACCCTGTATATAGATATTAAAATTACTACCTTTTTTAATGATCCATATAAAAATATTTTTTCATTAAGTACAGACCTGCAGTTCTGATAAGCTTCTATTTCTGTACATAAAAAAATATAATTTCTTATATTGTACCACTTTTTTTTAATAAAAAATAAAGTTTTGATTGTAATATTTTGTTTTAAATTTATATATAATAATTTTTAATAAATCTTTGTAAACAGTGCCGATATTATTTTGCGTCAGCAGTTTAATTTTATTTTTCAGGTTATTGGAAAATTTTATATTTGTATCAATCAAGTTTTATTTTTTATTGGGCTAATCTAGAACCTAAGTCAATAACGGAATATACTTTTTTAAAGATCCATGATCAGTTATTATTGTAAATATTTTACGTAAAGGTGGATTCAAAGTATTTTTCACTCTAAATTATGTTTTAAAGATCTCGTTTTATGTTTCTGTAATTGTATTTAATTTTCGATAAAGTTCTGAAAGCATGCTGCCGGAAATAACCTATTCATTTTTTTAAGTATCGTCTGTTTTAAAAATTTGCATTGGTTTAATTTTAAATTATTTAATCCTAGTTTTCAATTTTTAAAATATTAAGTATTTTTAAATGGTATTTACTTGTAAGATCTAGTATTATAAAGTAATAACAGAGAATAGCATAAATGACCAAGTAAGATATTTACATAACACAAGGGATATACATTATTTGCGGTTAGATCATTTACATTTCTGTTATCCATGACCACATGCCAAAAAGTCTATTTTTCTAGGTGTAACCTAAACAAGTAAAGATTTAAAAGAAATCCAAGGCTTTATTGAGTTTTGATCTAATATTTTTAAAATTTGGTTTCTGATTTGTTCCTCATGAATTTTAGGAAATAGGAAACTTTTATATAGATTGGTTTAGCATTGCCTGTTTGAATTGTATGCCCTATTTCAACTATAAAGGTTATTTTTTGTCACCCCAAGACAAAACATATCGTGGTAATTTAAACAAATCCCTTTAATTGTTATTCCTTCTTTTTTGTTTAAATAAATTAAATGCAATTGTCTTTTATTTCTCGTTCATAATTGCTGTTACTGATTTTTGGGAAAATGTTTATTGCTTCTGAGTTTTTTTTTAAATTAAGTGTTTTAATTAAAATACTTTTTTCCGATCTTCTATTTTAATTTTATTTAAAAGTTGTATTCTGATATTTATTTTTTTTATTTTTATAATAATTTTTACAAACCTTTCACAGTTTAATTTATTTTGATTTTTTTTTTGGTAAGTGCCTTGCTTAAATAATTTTTTGTGGTTTAATTAAAAGTTTAGTCTGTCATATTAAAAATAACTGCATATGTATAGAATTTGTTTTTTCATCATTATTAAGACGAGAGTTGTGGGAGACGCCATTACACAGGCATGAGAACAATATTCCCAAGAGGGTTTAATTGGGGATACATACAGTGTATACATACTTGAAGGAGAGAAATATTTTCTGCTCGAAAGAGGAATTTTAGCTTTTTTGAAGCTGCGGAGGCTATGTTGTAATGTGTTTGAGCTAGTTAAGGTTATTTTTAAAAGTAACGTCAGATTAAATACTTCTTTATTTGCAGAACTTGACCACTCATATGTCGCGGATAAGCATTGGCAGACTTTTTTGCGACAACGAACATAACTGTTTTTTTAAAAGCATTAAACTGGGCAGGATTTTTATCGCTTCAACCCAATATTAGTTCCTATGAAAAAGATAACTGAATTACCCGCGCTTGTTTTCCAAATCAAGTTTAGAGACTGGCTTAAGAAATGTATTATTGGAGTAAAGGGTACTATTGTCAGAAAACTATGACTATGTTTAATTGTGAAAGAGATAAGATCGCTGATGTTGTCACGTAATCTATAAAAAGCCGCGACTTTTCGAAGTCAAGTCAATCGATGCTGGCCCTCGGTAGGCGCCGCATCCAAAAGTAGATACCGCCTGATAAATAGGCTGGTGAAAGGGGTGAAATTAATTGGGGAAATGAAATGAGATGGGAGTTTAAATTCGGTTTAAGGGTAATGAATTTTAAATGGGGAAAGTTTAATAATTTTGTTTGATTTTTGTACTTAATTTTATTTTTGTTTAAGTCGAGGGAAGCGGCCAAATGTGGCTTTGGGGCAGAGAATATTTAATTTTGCACTTTTATTTCTTTTATATTCTTTTCCAGGAAAAAAATTCTTTTAAGAATAAGCAGCAGTAAACCCGGAGGTAGTTCCGTCTCACAGTAAGTTCGGCGCTCCGTGGTGTTTCCTTATTTTCTTTTTAGGAAATTTCATAGAAAATCGTATTCAACCTGGAGACTGCAGTCTCTTAGCAAGCTCGGCGTCCCAGAGGCTTCAGGAGGTTGTTCCGTCCCAATAGTAAGCTCGGCCCTCCTGAATAAATTTTATTTACAGCCTGGAACGGGGGATGCTGCCGTCATTGCACTAAGACGGACGGCGCCTCTGTTCCCCAAAAATAAGGGAAAATATGAAATGGTGCTAAAAATAGAATTTCGGGGAAAATTAATTGGGATTTGAATTTAAGGGGAATACTCAGGTAAACCGGGGTCCGGGATAATTTAGTTATCAAGGGAAATCATCCAGGGTCAAATTGGGAATAAATTCCGGGACGGTGAAAAATAGTTAACAGGATAATATAAGGGAAAACTGGGAAAATTTGGGAAGACTTTATATTGGATCATTTATTTAAGGGGGAAAACCGGGACCACCCGGGGCCCAAGTTATAATTAAAATAAAAGGAAGCAGCAAGGGATATGAAAGGAACAAACCCCAGGTGGGGTCCTACCTGGTGATGGGATAAAAATCGGAAATAAAGGAAAATAACAGCGGGCGTGAATTCTATAATCAACCCCGTTGACTTTAACTCGCATTTCTTTTCTTTTGGGACACCAAGGGCTGCCAAAGCCCAAATTTCGCTGCACTTCCCGGCACTGCCGGTCCGGGAATCAACAGCACTAATTAGAATCAAGCTTCATCGGGTAAAGGATAAAAGAGTCATGTTTTTCGACCCAAGAGCTAGCCGGAAGGAAAAACAAGGGTTTAAAGACCCAAATAAATTAAAGGCGGCGTAAATAGCCCTTGCATTTTACCCCGATGGAGACAATGTGAAAAAAAAACTGGATTGGTGCCAGTACTAAGCCCTGGAACACCCCTGCATTAATTTGCTAGAAGCTTGAAGAATGACCATCTACAATACCTGATATACGTCGGCGTCGCTTAGAAAGTTTGGGGAGAAGACAGTAGGAAGGAAGTTTTTTAAGGAGCACATTATGCCAGACCTGGTCAAAAGCTTTGAATACATTAAGAGCAAAGATTGGTGATTAACCAAGAATTTGAGGGACTTGTTCCAGTTCTGTGAGTCAAAGAAAATAAGATCTGCTGTAAGTTCTTTTCTAGAGACAGACTGCACACGTGCAGCTTTTTAGATCTCCTAAAAATATCCATGTCGAATTTCGAAAAAGGACTTAGGATGGTTGCAAGCTCAAAAACATATTTTTTTAGACGATTGCTGGTATGCCATGCAGCTCAAACTATTTTTTTTTATTATGAGAAGAAAGGATATGCTTGATCTGTAATGATATGAAACATTTTATAAGAAACAGGGACAACTGTTAAAAGAGAAAGATTAACGGAAGGATTAAAAGTGAAATTGGCAGCAAATTGTTTTGCACATAATACAGCTTTTCCTATGACGGTAGAAACAATTTCATCTTTAAAAGTTAGGGGTGGAAAATAATTTGTACAGAAGTTTTAACTAATGTTTTAAACAAAGGTAAACTTCCCTTTAAAGAAAAGAGGACTTTATTTTTATCCGATTGTTAAACCGGCCTTTGGCTTCTGAGAGAGTTTGATTATCTTGATTTCTTGATTGGATGCTAGCCTGTGGATTTTCTGGACTAGGGCTTTGAAAAAGCTTTTTGTGAGCTTAAGTTATGGTTATTTTAACTATAAAAAAAAAACAGAATTTCCTATCATTTATAGCCATATCGTAAGCTAAGACGAACAAACTTTGAAAATGCATTTAACAATATTTGATAACAGTCATACCCAGAGGTTTTTTAACTTAAACAACTTTAACAATTTTTGCAGCACAATTTAATTCACTGGTAAGTTTAAATTCCACATTATACTATTGTTGGCCATTTTAGCTTTTTACCTAAAAATTGTTACAAAATGCAATATAAATGAAACTCACTTAATAAAAAAGGAAATTATTATTTAAAAGCTGTTTTGACAATAAAACAATTAATAAATTATATAAGGCTCACTTAGCAGAATTTTTTTAGTGAAGATTTCAAACATAAGGCCAGCGGTGAGATATTTTTTTTACTGACGTAATCAGTTGGTTGATTGGTTTTTCGCTTAAGGGATTGGAATCCGCAGACGGCGGCGGTCTAATTAAATTTTTGTTCCACTGCATTGAAAGACCCATTAAATACACTAAACTTTTGTTACGGTTTAGGGCTTGGAAAAATAACGTTGAAAAATAATTTTACAATATTCTGACTAATAATACTTTTACAAAATAAAATCAATATTATTTTGGAACTTTTTAATTAGGTTAAAAATAACTTGTAACAAATGGTGAAGAATAACTTGCAATTTTAATGTTGATCCTGTTTATATCTTCAAGATTGTTGTGTAAGCTTGATAAGAGCATTTACTGATGTACGTTTATCTTGCAATCAAAACCATTTTTCTAAAATATTCAATAAAATAATATAAGAATGTGAAATAGTACTTAGTTTAATATATGAATGAATTTGGGGGATGGATTAACATTCGTTTAATGACTTTTAACTTTCCTTTGGATAAAAAAAAAGAATTTTACAAATTTTATTTATCTGAAGAAAAAAAAGTTCATCTTTTACAATTCCCCTGACCTTATAAGATAGTGTATAAAAATAATGTTTTTGCTTTGCCCCGACAGAAAAATTGCTTTAATTGTTTTACAACCAAAATGTTATTCACAACTGACGCCATATTTTGATTTATAGAATATATTAAAAATTTTTGTTCGTTTAATAAAAACCCGAAATTTCTGTAAGAATAATGGCTAAAATCAGTGACGATAAAAAGGAAACGGACCCCCGAAATTAGAGCAGCGAACGGCGTGCTACAATTTATTACCAGAAAATCAAAAGCAAATACGAAGCCGTTTATAATTTTTTATGGACTAGAAAAAAACCAAAACGCCAATTAATTTTCCGAAAACGTCGTCTTGGTTTATTTTGAAGAACTTTCCCAGAAATATAAGTCTTTTTTCTTATGGGCACACTATTCTATAGTGAGAATCACCCTTGGATTAAAACATGATGTTCAAATAGAAAAGTATTCGAAACTTAGAACTTTTTGAAAAAAGTCGGAGGGATACCATGAAAAAACAGCAAAAACATTTACCTCTTAGGAAATCCATAAATTCATTAATGAGGCACCGCTCTTCTCGTAACTAAGGTAGCAATTTAAAAATACAACGCATCTACCCTTCTTTTAATTATGTTTTTTTTCTGAAATTTAAGGTTGCAATAATTATGGGGATTGCCGGCGCTTGCCGCAGTACTGAGTTGCATCAAATGAACATTACCGACATAAAGGATCAAGGATCAGCGTTTTTGGTGAACATACCAAACACAAAAACTAAATTATCCAGAAAATTTATTGTTACTGATAAATACTACGAGGTATGCAAAAAATATATTAATATTCGACCAAAAAATCTTTCCTGTCCAACTTCATTTTTTCTAAATTATAAGCAAGGTAAATTTATCTATTGAAATTAACAAATTTGGATCGATGGGAAAAAAAGTTGCAATTTTTTTAAATCTTTCAAATCCAGAGCTATATACCGGCCATACGTTAAGAAGGTCGTCCACCACTCTTCTCGATATCACAGCTTTAAAAAGACATGGTGGGTGGAAATCCTCAGTAGCAGAGGGCTAAATAGACCAATCGCTACGAAACAAAATGGACACTGCAAATAAAATTTTTAAAACAGTAATGCGAGTACGTCATCGACTGTGAATATGCATAAAAATACAAAAAACAAAAACGTTAATTTAGAGATTAATACCACTTTAACTTTAAATATCACAAATTGTTCCAGTATCACCTTAAATATTTTTAAAGAAAACGTAAGTAATTAATAATTTTGTGTAATTTACCATACTGTGTTCTAATAAATAAGTTTGAATAAAATAGAATTTTATTATGCAAAGTTTGGCGGGTAAATAAAAAAATCACCGATAAAGAAAATTTTAACAATATTTATATCTTAGTATCTCTATCACGAGGATGGTAATTAAGGTAAAATTGTAAAACATATTAAAAAGTACTTGGGCAGGTAGATTTCTTCCTTTAGCTTATGTACCTACTTTTAATGGGAAGTTCCAAAAAATTTAATTAAAATGCAGCTATGATAAATCATTAAAACGGTAATTTAAACAGCTATGTAAGTCACTGTATAAAAGATAAGTCATAGAAAAAGTATAGTATTCTACTCGCATGTAATAACTATTACATGCTCATTGAATAATATACTATTATTTATGAGCGAGCGCCGCGCCATGATGATACAGCGCGTTCAAGCGCACTGTCGACTCAGCGTCAACTCCACTTATTCTTTAATAATTTAAAGTATTATACACTAAATAATAACATTTGCTTTTATTTATTAAATATAACATAGTTAAAAAATAATGACAATAGTTTAATTTTTAAACACAAATGACAATTAACAAGTTAATTATTAAAATGAAATAGTTCATATTTTAGTAGCACCCCATTTTTTATTTTATTTTATTTAGAATTTACTGTTGCTAAGAATGAATTCTTTTTTGGCTAAGCAATTTAAATTATTAAAAATTTTAGTCTAAAAAATGATACATTTTTAGCAACAGTAATTTCTAAATAAAACAAAATAAAAAAGGGAATGTTACTAAAATATGTACCATTTCATTTGAATAATTTACTTGTTTTTTGTCATTTGCTACTTAAAATTAACCCTTAACTGGTGACCATACGTCTCACAGACTCCGCATGATGGTTTACGTGTCGGCATTCCCCACCATAAATGTGTAGTCCGGCGCCGTTCCGGTACCTTCATACTCTTCAGTGTTCTTACAGTTTTCCTTAGAGGGGCCCCTCCTTCGACTCTTTTTTTTTAGTTATTTATATTTCGGAGTCTAGTAGACGAAAAGGGAAAATATTATTTTAAATTTAAAAAATGGTTTTGGGTTTCCGCCCGACTGTAAGTGCGTTAGACGATGTTTTTTGGGGGAAATTTGCACAAAATGGTATAATGAGGCGAACAGTGATATAAGTGATGATGAAGTGGAAGAAGAAAACTGTATAGACAGTGATCATTTAACGGACAGTGAACAAGAAATTAGTGAAAATGAAGTAGAACATGACTGGGGAAAAGACATCTGGGAAAACCAGGAAGAGGACGTCGATTCCGGTTATTATAACTATGGAAAAAATAGTTTAATTGGGGGGAAAAAAAGCCAACCAGAAACGTCCGTACGCCTAGTCATAATATAATTGTACTTCCATCATTGCATTCACATGTAGAAAAGTCAGAGAGTCCTGTTTATTATTTCAATAAAATGTTTTCGCCAGATATGTATAGTCTTGTTGTCAAGAGAACTAATGAAAAACTCGCAACTTTTCGGCCAAAATAAAAAAAAATAAAAGGGAAAAAAATCCGAGTTAGCAGATACCGATGAAATAGAATTCAAAATTTTTTTTGGGACTGCTTTTTATACTTCTATTTACAAATCAAATCATGGGGGGGGTAGAATTTTTTTTGCTACGAAGGAAAAGGGGGGAAGATCCATATTTCGAGCAGTTATGTCACGAAGCGTTTAACCCCCAATGGCTGCTCTAAGATTTGACGATCCCTCGGACCGAGAACAAAGGGCAAAGGATAATCCTGCTGCTGCTATCCAAAATTTTTTTGATATATTTGTCCGCAATTCAAAAAACACCAAAAAAAGTTGGACCAAAAGTATGCCTAGACGAGATGCTTGTAGGCTTTAGAGAAAAATGTCGTTTTAAAATGTACACCCCAAAAACCCCCCAAATATGGGATAAAAATCTTATGCACGACGATGCACGAACTGAGTATTTACACAACGCCTACATTTTTGCGGGAAAAAAAGGTTGGATGGATTCAGCTTGACAGACGAAGAAAGAAGAATGAGTATACCTTCAAGCAGTAATTAGACTAGTCAAAAAATATTTACAATACTAAAAAAAAGTGACTGCCGACAATTGGTTTAGTTCAATTGAGTTAACGCATCATTTACAAAAAAAAAACTTACCTACGTCGGCACAGTTAGAAAAAATAAAAAGAAATCCCATCACAGTTTCTTCCGCAACGCAATCGTAATGAAGGTGATACTTTGTGTGGATTTAAAAAAACATAACACTTTTATCCCGTACAACTAAGAAAAACAAAGCTGTAATAATAATTTCCTCTATGCATCACTCCATAGAAGTCGACAGAGATAATGGATTACCAGAAATAAATTCTTTTTTTAATTTGACCAAAGGGGGTGTAGATGCGATGGATGAAAAGTGTGTAAAATATTCCTGTAGCCGCAGAACAAGAAGATGGCCCATGGCTATTTTTTTTAGAATAGTAGAAAAAGTGGGTTAATTCCTATATTATTTTTTTAATTTTTATACCGACAAATAATTGGACTAGATTCAAGTTTATGGGAAAACCGGCAGATAAACCCAGTTTCCGCACATTTACATAGAAGGTTTGAAATGCCAACCATACAGAGGCAACTGAAACAACTGATTAAAATATTTTTTATTTTCCCCGGAAAAAAGGCCCAGAAGAAAAAAAATTTTAAACAAAAAAAAATATTGCCACTTTGCCCATCCAAATTAAGAAGAAAGACTGCATATTTTTTTCACCAAGTCCAAAAACCCGTTTGCTTGCAGTGTTCTCAAAAAAATTTTAAAAATTGTACCAGGGGGAACAAGACTAATTTTTTTATAGTCTATGTTTCTGATTTGCAGGTTTTTTTTTGAATTTATAATTTGCGTTTTTCAATTTTTTTTTTTTTTAAGATATCTTTATTATTAACGATATATTATGTTAATTTGCATTTGTTTGAATTTTTTTTTTTAAAAATGCCTTATTTTATTTTGTATAACAAGAAATTTATTAAACTTTAATATTTTTATTTTAACCGGAATTTGATTGTTTTTTTTTTTTAAAAAATTTAAAAAAAAAAATGAAATGTTGTTTTATTAATTAAAAAAAAATTTTTACAAAATATTTTTTAATAACTTAAAAAAAAACGCTTTTTTTTAGGTAGAAGTCTGTCAGACTCATGGTCACCATTTATGTAATTAAAAATAGGTTCACCACTTAAGGGATAAACTATTGCCAATATTTTTTAACTTTGTTATATTTAATAAATAAAAGCAAGTGTTACCATTATTTTTTAGTGTGTAATCCTTTTTATTATTAAAAAATTCGACGCTGAGTCGACAGTGCGCTTGAACGCGCTGTATGGTCAGGGCGCGGCACTCGCTCATTAAAAAATTTATATTATTTAAACTAATTGTGAGCAGTATTTTTTTTTTTAAATTTAACTATAATAAATAGCAAATTTGACAATTTTTTTTATCATCTGAGGGAGAAGGCATCAAAATTTGCATTTGCAAATTTTTATTGTAAAAAAAAACTGTTGTTAAAATAAAATTTTTTAAAAACGTTTTGGGATTTACTTCTTATTAATGTTTACTTTCTAAATAATATATAAACCCAAATTTTATGATATAGTGAAAAATGGAGGGTTCATTTAAGGTGATTTTACCCCTGTCTATAAATTATGGATAATAAGGAACTCTCCGTTTTGTTAGAAGTAAAAAGGGAATAATATTATTCACAATTAAAGGAAAAATAAAAACCCTAAAGTTATAAGCTTCACAGTATTTAGTGGTAATACAATAATTAACCAAAAAATAATTATAATCAAAGTTTTTCATGGATGAAAAATTGCAACTGTAAAATAAAAGGAAAACCTAACAGTAACTGCCGCAATAAAAGGGTGCAAAGTATACCCACCCCGGAATCTAAATTATAGAACTTTGCCGTCCATAAATTTAGCAGGTTGCTTCGCCGAAATGTCTGTATTGTGGCACGAAACTGCATTGATTATAGGCGGCTCAACATTTATTGTTACGTTTATGTTGTGCATTTATTAAGGCACCGTTGAATATCGATAATTTTATTAATGACACGGGTAAATCTGTTAAAAAACAACCCAGCATTGCCACCATGGTGGCGGTTGGAGTAGTTTTTATCGCCCCTGTAATTCCTTGATAGTCAAGCCTTTGTAGTTTATTTATCTTCTCTTTTGTCGGTTCTTGTCTTGTTAGGTGATTATTGGTTTTACGACATTATTGTGTGACCAGTAGATCATATTAAATTTAAAAGCGACATTCATGTACGTCTGAAAGGTAGACTTGCAGACGCAAGCCGCTAGTAGCAGATGCTTTGATAGCTCGAGTTACAAAAACAATTTTCTACGTATTACAGCCGCAAGTTGCTTGCAAATTTGCAAAGGATTAAGAGGTGCTGCAAAAATGAATTTTTAAGAGGCCCCGAACTTTCCGCTTTCTTCGTTCCCTTATTCCTAGAGTGTCAAGACTATGGAACCTGCTGCCCGCAGAAGTTGTTCCTTCTCCTCCCAATCTCCAAATATTTAAGTCCCGTGTAAACAAACTCCCTCTCACCACACTTAAGACACCCACGGTACGTAAGTACTTAGGCATCAGCCTTCGTGAACTGTCGCAAGATAGAAAAAGAAAAAAAGATAAATAACAAGAACACCCAGTGACCTATATTCCTAGGTTCTATACCTTTTTGATTTATCCAAATATCACTACAGTTACTCGTAGGAGTAATTCTGAAGCTAAAATTTTTGTTTAAGTGTATTTTAAAAATACAAAAACCCTATATTTCAGATAATTATAATATATACCATATAATTTGCATTAATTTAAAGCAATACCCATTGGCTAAGAAGCAATTTATGACGAAAGTCAGACCTAAAAGATCTGACTGCTTGGAAAGGATCTTAAGAAAGTACATTTGACAACATCTATAAAATTTAAGCTTGCTACTATAAGATAATCTACCAAAATTAAAAAATATATACAGTGTGTCCCAAATTGGTGGGGAATGTATGGGGATCTTAGAAACCATGATAGATAGAAAATCGGTTAAATGGGGAAAGTTTTTGACAATTATGTTAGTAAGCTAATCCCGTTTACTACATGGTTTTAACTATTCAGGTTTTTGAGAAATTTTGAAAAAACCTGAAACATGCTTTTCGAAAATGGGCCCATTTTTTTTATTAGTGAAAATTTTCAAATTGGAAAATTCTTTAAAGTAACTTTTTTTGTAGAATATGACCGAGTAGTTATTTTTTATTTTCTACGTTTCGGGTTTTTAAACATCATCATCTTTATTTTTTCATATGGACGCCATATTGGATTTTTACCCCCCAAAAGTGCTTTTTATTCTGATTTCAGTAATGTATAACATGTTATAATTTAAGAGTTTATAACCTCATTTATTGAAAAAAACAAATATTTTCTCAGTTGGCCTTGTTTCCCCGGGAATGTCATTTTTTTGTAAACAAAAAAATATTAGTAATTGGCAAAATAGATAAGCTGAACAAATATTTTACAGAAATGGATTCGCGAACATAGCTATAACGTTAATACCGTGTTTCAACAAAACTACACGTAACAAGTTAATTGAAACAAGTGAAAACAAAAACAATGAAAAGTGGCTAAACTAATATTCCTACTAAAATGAAGATGTATAATAACTATATAATATATTTCTCAACATATTAACGATATTTTTTTAAATAGTCCTAACTAATGGTTGACTTAGGTATGTGGAATTCTCTATCAACATCCCTGGCTAAAGATGTGGTTTTTTTTAAACTTCCAAATTTAACCAAATTTGTAACCAGTTTTCGAAAGTATGTTAGTTTAGGATGCTGCCTTTCAGGAAAAATGTCAAAATACGTTTGCACAGCTATATTAACATTTCTTTTTTTTTGGGAAAAAACGTTGCAAAATATCAAATTTTTTTTTTAAAAATTAAAAATTTTACAAAATTTTAATAACGTACCCGAGCTAACTTATAATGACGTAAGACATTCACCGAAATCAAGGCCCTGAAAAAAAATTTTTTTTTTGAAGTGGATGAGGTTATAAACTCCTAAATTTTTGACATATTATACATTTTAAAATAAGAATAAAAAGCACTATTTGGTGAATAAATCAAATATCGCCCCCCTAAAAAAAGTAAAGTTAGATAATACATCAAATTTATTTTTTATAGGGCGCCATTACATTTTGTTGTAACACGGTATTAACGTTATAGCTATGTTCGCGAACCCATTTTTGTAAAATATCTGTTCAGCTTATCTATTTTGCCAATTACTTTTACTACGTAAAAATCCAATATGGCGGCCATATGAAAAAATAAAGTTGATGATGATTCTAAAAACCCGAAACGTGGAAAATAAAAATTGACTACTCAGTCTTATTCTACAAAAAAAGTTGCTTTTAAATTTTTTAAATTTAAAAATTTTTTTTTAAAAAAGAAATATGGCCAATTTTCGAAAATGCATGTCTTTTTTTTTTTTTTTTTTTTTTTTTTTTTTTTTTTTTTTTTTTTTTTTTTTTTTTTTTTATATATATATATATAATATATAATATATATATATATATATATATATATATATATATATATATATATATATATATATATATATATATATATATATATATATATATATATATATATATATATATATATATATATATATATATATATATATATATATATATATATATAATATTGCATATTTAAAACATCTGGTTTGCCGATTAAACAAAATTTACCGCAATCTTTATTTCTGTATTACATTAAATTATAACGAATATTTAAATCAGTAATCGATAAACAAATAGGCTAATTTTTTTTTTCTCAGTAATCTAGATTATTTTAAATATGCAATATTTTAAACTGAAATACTTATTAAACAGTAAAAAGAAACATACAACATATATCTATTTTTGTATTGAAAGTAAAGTAATGAAGCCGAAAAAATAATAATATACAGGGTGTTCCATTTAAAAAAACCAATCTTGGTATTTTTAAACACATTTTCAATGCTCTTTTGTTTTATCTGATGACAAATTCTGACGGTTTAGTAAAAATACTTCAACTTTAATAATTTACAGTTTCCTCTAACTCCTAAAACAAAAGCTCTGGTGGTGCTCCAAAATATACGGAAAAACCCTGTACACTTCCTTAATTTATTTCATTTTTTTCCTGAAAATTCTAGAAGGGTCCAATGGCTCCCATGTGTAAGTATCAAATAATTTTTTATGCTAAATTTGCTTAACTTTATTTATGAAGATTTTCTTATATGCATTTTTCCCCATTAAACTTTTGTTTGACTTTTGCCAACCATTTTTAGGTTATTTAGCTTTTTGTAATATCAGTTTTTTATCAAATTAGCTGATTTTTATGTTTAAATGAATTTCTTTAAAGAAAAACAGCTTACATTTTTTTACTGTCCTATCCTAGTTTTTCCAAATAGGCTGTTTGACAATATCGAGTTTAATTAAAAGTTCAGAAAACTTTAAGCTTAGTTATAGGTTAGTGTCAATAATTGCATGAGAAAAACGGCTAAATACCAAAACTAGAGGCGTATTTACTTAATACAAAATATTCTTTGGGTTACTCGCCAGACATGCGACAGGTATAGTCTGTCTCAAAGTATATCGTTATGGCTTTTGACGGACCATACCCCAATAAACCTTTAACGATTTTATTACCTATTGTTATTGGGTAAACCCATTTGTTCATAAGGGCAGGGGTGGGCCAGGTATTTCTTAAGTATTAACCATTAGGCATATAAAAATTTTGGCTAATATTTTAGTGGCAGTGTTGAATAACCGTTTTTACTGTGCGTTTCAAAAAAGTTGTTTTACGAGAATGTAACTATGTCGCGTCAAAATTATTTGTCATTAGATGTGAAACAGGTTGTGAAAAATGTGTATGAAACTTTAATCGGTAGAGGTCTAATTAAACAAAAAGCTTTAAAAGAAACCTGTCTACTTACAAAAACTCCAATTATCGATAAGGGATATTATTATTAGTGGAAAATTGAACAAAAGAAAAAAACGTAGTGATTTTCAATCTCACCGTATAGACAATAGTTATCAGGACCTAATGAGAAGGAAAATATATTGTCTTTATGAAAGCTGAGTTATTCCTACCTTAAATAAACTAAAAAATAAGCTAGACGAAGACGAATCCAATATAAAAAAATTAGCCGTCCCCCCTCCATGGGGTTTGTAAAATGGGTTTAAAAACCCAAAATAGACAAAAGACAAGTAGTAATGGAATCCCCGAAATTCCCCTTGGGGGGAATTTAAAACCTTAAAAAAGAAGATATGGGTTAGAAAACAGATCATAATTTACCTTGATGCAACATGGTTCGATAAAACACAATATCCAAATTTGGGTTGATTCCAGTCAAAACTGCTGAAAGCCTTTCAAAAAAGGAAAACCATAACCCTAATCACGCTGGTTCAGAAAAGGTTTTTCCCCCAATTTTGCCTGCAAAAATATTAAGGATTCTACGGAATCGGGGTAAAATGCAAACTTTTTAAAAACTGGTTTTAAAATTTCTTTTAAAAAAATTTTAAAAACAGTGTT
>JAHBCN010009737.1:0-34229 GCA_019359885.1 Listronotus oregonensis
TGTATTAAATAGGGAATCAAGTACACAGAAAGAGATTTCAACTTTTGGTACCAGTTTAGATATAATAGAGTAAGTAAATCGAAGTGTTTTAAAAATAGTTTATTTGATGTATAGGTTGAACCCCAACCGCTGTTTTTGTACGTCGTTGTCGTGGTTGGGTCCGGTAGGCTCTTTTGAAACATGCGCTAGAGTTGCTGTTTATCGGCAACTCCTCTTGCTAGCGTATGGAACGGGATCTGAAGCTAAGACGAACAGAAGGCTTAACTCAAGCTGTTAGCATACCGTGCTGATGAGTGAATGACATCCTGTGCCTTGAACAGGTATCTCCAACGGTGCCTTTAAG
Organism: Listronotus oregonensis; assembly: GCA_019359885.1. Lineage (NCBI taxonomy): Eukaryota > Metazoa > Arthropoda > Insecta > Coleoptera > Curculionidae > Listronotus > Listronotus oregonensis. The sequence goes on from JAHBCN010009737.1 coordinate 344, forward strand.
AAACAGGGCGACCTCTCTGAGTATTTAACCTTACTGCGGTAATGCGGGACTCTGCCGTGGTGGACTATTACTTCCCTAGCTCCAAACAAAAGCGGACAAAACCGCTTTCATAGGAAAAAGGTGACAAAGGTGCGCTGACCAAAATGGCTGAATCCGTTTCGAAAGGTTTTTCTGAAGTCACAAACGCCGGTTTCACGGGAAGAGGCAAATCCATTCCCGACAAACAGGTGCTTGGGAAGGGATCCCTGATTCCAAACAGAAGGCGGACAAAACCGCTTTCAGGGGAAAAAGGGGTTTTTCCCTGGCTTCAAACAGAAAACGGATAGAACCGTTTTCATACGAAAAAGTGACAAAGGTGAGCTGGCCAAAGCGGGTAAATCCGTTTCGAAAGGTGCCCCTAAAGTCACAAGTAGACAGGGGTGCGCTGACCGAAGCGGGTAAATCCGGTTCGAAAGGTGCCCCTACAGTCACGAGCACCGGTTTTACGGGGAGGTGTAAATCCATCCCAACAAACAGGTGCTTTGGAAGAGCACTCATCCAGGAGCCCTGGACGTCTACCACAGGCCGGATATACGTTCTCAGTGAAACATCTGGTTTCTGTAACAAGGAATTGGGAGCTACCCACGTCACTATACTGGAAGAGGAGGGCATGACGGATTTAATTGTCTGCTCGTCAAACTTTCCAGGAGCACATATTATGCTCGTGTCCGGTAGCGGCACGACTAAGATTCTCAATCCTCGGCAATTACACATTGTTGTTAGGGGAAATGAAAGAAGCCTCTCCCCATTCGATCATCGGACTCATTAGAAGTCTGATCCTATTGGGAGAAATATAAAAAGGTGTGACCCACAATAGACCGAGAGGTCGCGGTCGACCTTAGATAGACCTAACCTAATAGTAGATGAGCATATTATGGAAAATGTGGCTCCTATACTCACAAACTGCCCAAGCGGTTAGCAGTATAAACAGCGCGGATAAAGCGCAGGGTAAGGTTTTTTAGTTGGTAGTCTAATGCCCGGATGTGTCTGAACACACGGGAATAGAAGGCAATGAGCAAGCAGATGTACTAGCAAAATTGGTTCATCTACAAATTTAAGCGGTTGAGAGCCGGTTCTCGGAGTATCAAAACAGGCAATGAAACAACTATATACAGATGGTCCCAAAACACAATCTAAATTATTGGCATGTATCACCAAGTGGGATCTCTTTTGCGCATATACATCTGGGTAGAAATATATTAGACCTGATAAAAAAAGGGGATAATAAGCCAATAGGCCGCAGTGCAATATGGGCACACGACCAACCCCTCATAAACCAACCAACCAACAAACGCAGAGTTTTAGACGTAATCTTCGACTAGTCAATGTTATTGGCCAGTATATGTAAATACATTTTTCCCCATTTTCCAAAAAATAAGGTGTCCTTATTGAATTTTTAATAAAGCCTATTTTTGGTTACACATCTTATATAGCAAAATACTACCGACAATAATACAACAAGATTAACTGTTTTGACTAATATACAATTAATTTTTGACCTTTCCCAAGACATATTGTCTGCAAACAACTAAGAGTGATATATAATTCAATTTATTTTTTAATTGAAACCACATACACCAAACCCAATTAAGAACAAATGCTATACTTACTCTTAGGTATGTTAGCCAAAAAAAGTTAAGAATATAAATGTAACTCAATAATTTTTTTCTCTCTGTGTTAATATTAAATAAAAAAATTCTGCCTAAATATGCTATTTGTATTTTATTTCATAAACTGCATTACTTTTTGACTGACTGTTTCTTCAGATTGTGAAAATTATTTAGTTATGGCTTGTGGTTATTAACAATACCTTGATTTCACACCGGTATTGATAAATTTATTATTAATATTTATTTGATAATTACAAATATTTAATGAAATTAATATTGTTAATTCATTTTTAATTCACCTACTTTTTCCAGTTCTTAAACTGAAATTAAAAAAAAAACATAGTTATTGATTTACCAAGTATAAAGACAATCCACAATTATTCGTTTCTTTGTCTTTCAGTATTTTTAATTAAATTTTCATAATTACGCAAAAACCATAATTAGGGTTATTTTTTATATAAATGTGATAGATTTGCTTATTAAAAACGCATGATTTAACAAAACAAAAATTTGTTTAGATAAATTAAACAATATTTACAGAATAGACTTAAACCCTTTTATTCTTTTATGATAAGAAACTTAAAAAAAAAACGCAAAATAACGAAGTGGGTATTATCTTTGCCTGTTTGAACCCATGATATCCAAAGTAGTTTAAATCGAACCCATGTCCATGTCACCTGTCAAAAACATATTTGATGTTAATAAATTTACAAAAAAATGTTTACAAGAAAAAACAGTTTAAAGACCTCTAATTTAAATAAACTTAAAATCAATTAAGTTAATACTCTTTTTGTTTTTGATAACAAATAAATAAATAATTTTAATAGACCGTCATATTTTTTTAAAAAGGTTAAGAATATTCAACCTTCAACCTGTTCAACCTGTTACAAATTAAAGTCATGAAAATTACCTACAGACTGGGCTATTATAGTTATGGATCACACGAGGTTGAGGAACTGGCAGGCGAGCGTTTTCTTTTCCATTCCACCTTGAAACTGTAGCCATTGGCTCTATATGATTAAAATTAGTGGCCATTAAGACACACTTATTGTCATTCTATTTAACAACTAAAATTTCATTATTGGTATCAAATCTAAAGTCATACAATAAACGAGGTATCTTTTCTAATTCCTTTGTTGGCCGAACTGCACACCACGCAGTCCGATTTTCTCTTATTGTTCCTGTTGCTCTAAACTTCATTTCTTTTAGTGTGTGAAATAGGGTTTGACTACTAAAATAAATAATTGTCAAACTACACACAGTAGCTCATTGGATTTTTAACAACTGACAACATATCTAGCACCACTCTGGTACCCAAGGGTGCCGTTGTCTGATTACTCTCTTTTCCAGCATATAGTGAAAAAAAAAAAGTATCCGTCCTGACCACACATTGCCCATAGCTTATACCCAAAAAAATTGGCTTTAATCTAATAAATTGCTTCAACGAATGCCGACCATAATATCTTACGATCATCTCATCAATCGACAGGTTTTTCTGAAAAATGCCAAATTTGCGAAAGTTTCTGTTAACTTTTTCAAATAAGGGTCTTATTTTGAAGTGTTTATCACTTTTATTATCTTTGGCCCTTGAATTATCGTTAAAATTAATACATGATTTTATTTCTAGATAGGGGTTCCTACTGAAAGCGTTCTTTACAATCGATTTACCCAAGTCTTCTGCATCGGACCAGTAGTCTCTTTTAGAGGGCATTGTGTAATAGCCACTTAATATCAGAAAAACAATGAAAATGTTTATATCATTTATTAGTTATTAACAAAATAATTTAATTATATTAAAAAAGCGTGGGGTACAATTTACTATATTTTTATAATAACACTAATTTTGTAAATAGCTACCAACAAAATAAATGTAACATTTAATATTAAGCACCTAACGCTCTTTTACTATAATTGAATTATTTTGTAAATATCCTAATTTTTCTTTTAGTCTTATTCCAAATCAATTGGTCATAGGGGGCCATTCATAAATTACGTTACACGAACTTCAGGGTTTTTGACCCCCTTTCCCCCAGTGTGATGTCACATATTTTGAAATTTTACGTTTAAAAATAATTAAAACAGTAAAACCATTTTTTTTATTTTCATTGAAAATATTTTTTCATAGAATTAGGATCAAATCAAATATTTTAAATAACTGACAAAATAAAAAAACAATTCTTAAGTGTTTGGTGTACATTTAAGTTTTGCGTTTTATAATTTAGATTTTTACATGTGATGTCACAAAATGTCACAATCCTCCACACCTCTCCCCCCTCCTTAAGGTGTGACGTAATTTATGGATAGCCCCTAATTGATTATTTGGCTTTTTATCACCGTAACACAATCCCTTTATACTTAAAAATTATTTTCTACTTTTTAGTTAGGTTTGCTATAAAAGCGTGTTTTTTTTTAACTAAAATTGATTTTAATTAAATTTACTCTACCACTGGACCCCGTGATATTCGAATCCATTAGGCAGCATAGAAAATTATATTTGAAACCTGTGGCTACCCTGTAAGTATTGCACCTGAAAATAAACTCCAATAAAATCTAAGTCAGCTAGTCGCGGTGAGCAGCATAAAGAATACTTACATAGTTTTAATCTTAGCCCAAGCTAACATATCCTAAAAATATTTAGTTCGTCGGCTATCATAATGAGTTACTCTATGATTCACATAAAAATTTTCATAATAGAAAAATACAACCGGCAACAGTGCAAAATACATTCACTCTTAGTGGAACATAAATATCTATTTTGGACCTAACCCACGCTAAAGTTAAAACTAAAAACATGTCCTATAAACGTTTTGTTGCGTAACGCAGAAAATTGATTCACTAAATAAAGTACAATTTTCAATAATAGTGAAACTATTAATGAATAATTCAATGAACTTATTGTAATAAATATATTATAATTGTATGAAAATAGGTAATCTTGAAATGAAAATATTTAATTACTTAAATTAAGCATGACTTATTGAACGTATAGAGGTGTGAAAATAAGGTCAAGGATGTTGATATTTTATTTAAATTTTGATTTATACCGAATGTTCGAAAAATGCAGGACCAAATTTAAAATTTATTAAAAAATACAAAGAAAGGTTTTTTTATATATATTTTTTGTAATTATCTCAAATATCATTCAGAAGATATTTATTAAATTTGTCAATGTTATTTCTATTAATAAGAACCCAATTTGGACCTAATTAAATTACAATTCCTAAGTCCAGTAGCGCCTTAGGTTAGGGGACACCTTATCGAAAATAATTGTAAAAAAATATATGCCACTGAATTTTTTTGCAATTTTGATATTCTTTTAGATTAAGCAACTAAAAAACAACTTTTTTGTCTATTTTTTTTCTTATCTTGCTTCGTTTCGAGAAAAAAAACATACCAATTCGTTGCAAGGCTCTGGACCTCATTAAACAAAAACTTTAAGAAATTAAATTTTAATTTGCAACTAGAGTTAACTACTAATGGGGTTTAGAGACTTGCAATAAATTGATTTTTTTTAAAAGCCAAGCAAGATGCAAAAGAATATTAAGAGACAAGGAAGTTGTAGTTTTAGTTGCTTAATTTAAAATAAATAAAAATTGCAATACAGTCAGTGGCGTACATTTTTTTTACAATTATTTTTGATAAGGTGTCTCCTGGTACGCCACCGGACTTAATAATTTTAATTTATTTGGACCTAAATTAGACTCCTATTACTAGAAATCACACAGACAAATTTTAAGTAAATCGGCTATTTCAGATAATTAAAAAAAAACATTTTTTTATAACAGTTTAATACTGTGTATCATAGAAACTATGCATTTTCAGACCAATATTTATAAAACCTTTTTTTTAATATTTTTTTATAAGGAATCTTGTTTGTTTAATGAATACAGTATAAGTTCAAAGGTTAAAGTGTTTTGTTTTTTTAGCCTTTTAAATTTCTTTTTGATACCATCCTAAAATGGTACGTATTTTTTTCTTCTTTTCAAATTTCTCACACATCTCTTTCACGTAAGCCCACAAGTCGCGCTTTCTCAAAGTCATTGAAATGACGAATATGACAAACATTTCACAAATATAAAGCACACGTAAAATTTCTACTGTACAAAGCCCCTACTGCTTACAAAATTTGACAAATATTTAAATGGTTTTAGTAGAAATCTAATTTTTGGTATTCTAAAAATTGGTTGGTGTATGGTATGGGAGCATTCGATTTTGATATTTGTGTAAGATATACTCTAAAAATCCAACCTATTTTTAACTTAAATGGCGGCTTTAAAAGGTCAAATTTAGATTGAAGCAGTAGATACTATGAAGGATGCAGGATTGCCAGTGGGGCAGATAAAGTATTAGTCATGAAAACACTTGTCTGATAATTATCTCACCAGATAATCAATTTATAAGGGTCTATAGACTTAATAAGAAAAGGGACTTGACAATCTTAAAACCCCTGTTTCAATTATGTTACTAAAGTAAGAAATACAGTAATTAAATAATAAGTATTAAAAAATCCAATTTAAATTTGATCATACTCATCTTAACTTACAGTGTCACTGACTTGCCGAACTGAAATAATAAGCACATTTTGGCTAGCTAACCATGTAACATATTTACTTGTGCACAGCATAACTAACAGGGAGCACGATCTCTCGTGGCGCTTTTGATATTTTTGGGCACAAAACACGAAAGAAACGATTACAATTCAAATAAAGCAGACAGATCATATCTCAGCAAAACGTTGGCTGAACTTGCCCAAGAAAAATGACCATGCTTTCCCGCTAATTCATTAGAACGTGCTGTTTTCTGTTAGTTATTTTGTGATACCAGTATGATACCAGAATGTTGTGGTTACCTAGGAAAAATTTGGTAAATGTTACATTTGGAAATGTAAGCCCCATACTTGTATGGACTGTTAACAATAGTATAGTTAGTTTCTTAACTTTCTTAAGTTTATTAACTATACTATTTGTTAACTTTGTAGAGAGGAGTATGCTTTGCCTTTGGTCAGCAGATGGCGTAGGCATTTATTACCCGTTTATGTACTTCAATAGGCCTTGTAATAGAAAAAAATTGTGCGCATGCCCTAATTTTCGCCGTGTTTTTCGGGCACTTTATTTATAAATGTAAGGCAAGCACTTAAAAATTTGTCTTAAAATTTTATTTTTGCCCTACTAACCTTATTAGATTTATTACTTTTATTAATTTAAACAATTTTAAAATTATAACCTTAATTTCTTTTTTTTTATTCTATTTTTTAAAAAAGGTTAATTATATACCAAAAAATAATACAAATTAACACATGAAATGCACCACACAATTTAGAGCGAAAACTATACAAAAAAGTATATTTTTCTGTTAAAACATCAAAATTTCGATAAACAATGCCTAATGTTGCATGCAAATTTGCTTTGTTAGTTCACTGAGTTTTGAATACTGAAGGTTGATCATAGATGTCGCCTCCTTTAGGGCATCTCGCGAATATCCTAGGGTGTTTTTCAATTACGGCACAAGGGCGCATTATGCAGCTCAATGCTCAGCATAATGTTTCGACTACTGCAATGCCTCGCATAATCGGGCTTCGGATAACTTTTCGCTCGATTATGCGAGGCGGGCTCAATGCTGAGCATTGTGCCGCATAATGCGCTCTTATGCAGTAATTGTAAAACACCGCTAGCTTCTCCACTAATTTGGCTTTATTTTCTCCTTGAGGACGACCATTGCACCTCAACCATTGTTGTAACTGAACAAAATTGTGGACTTCTACGGTAGGATGCACTAATGAAGCACCATCAATTAATTTTTTATTTCATTGCACTGATATTAGAGGTGATAATGCTTGTTGCCCAGCCATATTTATAAAAAGTGCCCAAAACTTTTAATTGCCGCCTTTTTAACATGGCGGACGCGCTTGCGCTAAGCATACCCATAAAAGGTCTATAGATACTAAATTAGTACTAGGATTTTTAGACATTATCACCTTCAAATAGCTTATCTAATGAGATCTGATACAAATCGAAACCGGTCACAAAATGTCGTTAGGTAAAATCTTTACAAAGTTAGTTGGCTGTCCCATTTTACCACAATTTTCCACCCGAATATTTAAAGTTGCATTTTAATTACGAATTAAAATCAGTTTAACCCCAAATAAAAGCAATTTATCATTTTATCAATTCATCAAATTCAAACAAGTTACATAATAGAGCCCCAAGTCCAAAAACAGACTAAAAAATCAGCAAGAAAGCCGTGGTAAGGATAAAAATTTAATATTTTTTTCTCGACAAAAAACAAATAAGCTGCTGAAATAAAATTATAAATACCAGGTGTTTAACTTTCTTTAGCGCTTAGTATATGTAAGTACATAAATGTTTAAGTATTCTATAAAAAGATCAATTTAAAAATAACTATATAACTGCATTGTTATATCCTGCGAAGTACAGTTGTCTTTTAGAAAAGTTCTTTTATGCACTTAGTGTTTAGTTTTGTCTGATAGCTTTCTACTTATAGGTACTTCAATGAATATTAAGCATGCCTATTCTGTTGAAGATACGCCTATTTATATTCACTGTGCATTAGTGGCAACCATTGGACATCTACTAACTTATTGTCAATAAACTTTAGATGTATTGTTTTAGCTTTTACGCCCGTCGATAGCTATAGGGGTCTATGAAGAGAAGTTTTAAGTCTTAAATTTAAAATTTCAATAACTTATGAATAAAATTGCAAGATAGACAGGTTTTTCCTGAAAACCCTTTAAAATAATGTTTGTAACAAGAATTGAGTTCACGCTTCCTCTCAGAAAGGAGCGAAATATTTGTTAAGTTTGCAAAAGTTGAAAAACATCGAAACAAATTCATCTGATTCTCACTAATTAAGGGTACATCGTTACACTGAAATCGATTTAACCAATCGGATTATTTAAATTTATTTATTCATCAAACAGTACATACAGAGTACATCCAAATAGTATACAGGAACAAAAACTTACACTTATCAAGAAGGCTAAAAATCTACAATTATCATGATATATTTGTCAGAAACACTACCCTAGTTTAAAAAGAAAATAACAATTCAAAGAATAGGAAAAAAATCACTCACATAATTATAATATTAACAAAAAGATGCAGTAGTGGAGTACAATAAGACGACAAAGCAACGATTGGCAGCAGAAGTTATAATAAGCAGTATTCTTGGTTATTAGTTGTTCTGAATTGTGAGATACAAGTATGATTTTAGTTTTTTCTTAAACGTGGGCACGGTGCAGTTTAGATCGAAATTAGCAGAAATATATGTGTTAAAATAACGCGTAATGCGATTCATAACACTTTTTCTGCCCAAATCTGTGCGACTTCTATTGATCGCGAATGAATTATGAAGACGAGTGTCACGAGAAGGCACACGAAAATAATGACCGCAAGAAGATCGGAGCAGTTTATGTGATTTTTAATTATTTAGAAGTCATAATATTAATTAGTCCATGGTAATTTGTACGGATGTTCTAGGCTATCATGACTACCGCAGTACAATTTAGTCGCTGGATGGTACGCTGATAAAAGACTTTCTTATCCATTCCAAGCCTGATAAAGAAAAGGAAATTTTCTTAAATTTAATTTTTGGAACACGTTCTAGAATTCGTTAACATGAGTCTGATAGCAGGTGAAGATAATCAACAGTTCTTCAGGTACTTCGTACTAATGAATAAAAAGATTGAGACCTGGATTTCGAGAATTCCCAACAAGTATCCTTATAACCATCATTAAATGCTTAGAAAGGATGTAGTTTATGTGGTCATTAAATCTTAGTTCACTACCAAACATGACTCCGAAGTCATTCCGGAGGTAACTAAAAATCTATGATAGAAGAGGATCCGCAATACCATACGAGCTTAATTTATTAATGAGAATGGCATGATCCACTCTATCAAAAGCTTTCTTAAAATCAAAGTAAATCGAGTCGCCGTTGGCACCCGAGTTCACCAAAGTAGTCAAGTAGTTAGAGTAGAGACATAAGTTGGTCTGGCGTGACCGACTGTTTACTAAACCATGTTGACGTTCGGAGAAAAAGTTATGAAAGTTTAACAATAACTATTGACCAAAGAGCCATGGTTATACCGTCAAGTCCAGATATTAGACGATAATTTCCCACGTCACATCTTCCTCCACCCTTATAAATAGCTGTGACATATGCAGTCTTCCAAAGAACAGGAAACTGGCCCAAATTTAAAGAAGGCTGAAAAGGGTAACTCGTGAGATCGCCAAGGTGGGACAGCAGTTTTTTAAGAAGAGATTGGGCATCCCATCGGGTCCAGCTTCTTTTTTCATCTAATTAAACTAGCTTTTCAAATAATATCGAGCTGTTAATAGTTATGTTCGAGAGAAGTAAGTTGTTTATGGGAGGACAATACGAATCATTAGACACCAAGGCGTCTGCCTTGGTGAAAACTGACTGAAAAAATTCGGCGAATAAGTTAAACCAAATCCGTAAAAAAGAATACGATATACTCGTTTTTCATCGAGTAAAGAATTGAATTGAACGCCATAAATCGATTCTGTATTTCAGGCGACTTAAATTGAGTCTTATGCGATCGTAAGGTTTTTTGTACAATATTTACGTGTTTTGAAAATAATCTAAAAAATGACCATTAAAAAATTAGCTGACCAAGTCTCCAAAAATACTCGAAATGTTTAAAAATTGTCTTATTAATATTAAGTATAAAACTGCCGTTAAGGTAACTGTAAACTTTTTTCTATTATTTCACATCCGTAAAGAAATACTAGAAGCATGTATTTGTGTTTTTTTCGTTTGTTATATTTGTCTGGCACAAACATTATTTTCATTGTTTAATTTAAAAGGATAAAGGGCTAGATTAACTGTATCCGATCCGATCTAATCAGATTCCTACCCTAACTTACTGATTACTATTTAAATATTGGCCAAAGAGAAAAAAATTAGCGAGAGTTTTCTAATTAAACGCATTAAAACACCAAAAGTGTTTTTGGTGTTTTGACGTGGTTGACCATTTGCCAAAGTGATGTAAGTTTAGTTTTATTTTTCACTTATTCATAAGTATTAAACATAAAAAAAATTCAGATATAAAACTGACCCTTGATAATGGTTGTGTAACCGAAACAGGTTGTTTTTTCTAATAAATTTAACCTTTTTAGTGAAGATAAGGTCTTTTATTTATAACAAATATTACCTATATTATCCAATTAAAATAAAATATTACAACTGAATTTAACAAAATAAAATAAAAAAGACAGTTCTTTTGTCATACAATAGAACCAAAATTTTTAAAAAATCTCTCATTTTTTTTAGTGTATCATGTCATTCATTAGTTTAATTTGTCAGCATGCTCTCCTTGTTGTATTTTCAAGATATTTTAACAAACAAAAAATTCTAAAAGTTTTAGGAAGCCAATTTTTTTTGGCAAGTGTTAAAATGCTTAACTTATGTTAAGAAACAAATCGCTAAGATTAATAAGCTTTGATTGTAACAGTCATTTATTTATTTTCCACAGAATAAGACAACTAGGTCAAATTCGGGGTCAAGCAATTTATCATACGCAGGTTCTATTTTAAATATGTATTTATTTTTTTATAGATAAGATATTTCTTTATTTATATCATTTTTATAAGTGATTCTCTGGGTTTTTTAGGTATTAGTATGGAATAAGAAAATATCACAGTTTAAGCAGGACCTATAATCGATTGATTTGATCCAAAATATGCTTATAATATAAAAAGAAGGTTTTATAAAAGATGCCACGTCTGGAATTTTAATCCTGCCTTAAAAACAAATGACATTCCAGGAACCTCAAATGCAACATTTTAATTCTATTGCTTTTTATTTTGCACTTTTTAGAAGAAAGCATTGGCATGATCATTGTATTATAGTCTAGTCAGAAGAAAGTTTTCTGCGAAAAATAGTACTACAAGAAAGGATGAAACTTTTTTTTGTAAAATGAAGCAGTAATTTCGGGCAAATCAGATCAACTTGAAATTCATGTTATTGGGATTTGGTCCAAAACGCTGTAGAAATTGGACAAAATTATTTGTTTGGCCAAAAATTAAAAAAAAATTATATTCCGGGCAATATTAAATGAATTTTCATGAAAATAGGTACCGGGGGTTTTTTGGGTCACTGATTACGATGTCAAAAATTTCTGAAAAACCCTTAAAACAGTAAAAACTACCCTTTTTTTTTTTATAATATTTTGAAAGTAAAGCTCAGATTATCAAATATAATGTCATTTTTTTAAAATAATTAGGACGAATTTTTTTTTTATTATGCACTGAAATTGAGATATAAGGGCTTCTAATAGGGGGTTAAAACTACCCCCATATAATAAGAAAGAATACAAAAAACATGGCCTTAGATGATTCTTTTTGTTTTAAATCAATATTTTGAAAAATTTTATCGTATTTTGACTATTATAATATTTATTCCCCCTTCCCCTCCCCCGGGGGTGAAAAGTTCCCCTAAATTAAAAAAAAAGGAAAAAAACGTTATTAAATTTTTTGTTGCAACTTTTCGTTTTAGAACCGACAAACTAACAATATTTTTCAGTAAAAAGAAATTATTAACCCCTCCCATTTCTGGGAAAAATAACCCAAATTAAATAAAGACGAAAAAAAAATTATTGCGGAAAAAATAGAATTTTTGGCCGTAACTTTGTTTTGGCTAATAATAACAAGATGTACAATAAAACATTTTAAAGCTAGGGTTATCCCCAAAATGTCAGGTAATGGCAAATTTTAATTGGATTGACCATTTTTTATAATATCACCCGAAAAAAAAACATTGACCGTTGCAAACATAAAATATTATGCACTTTTAAACGACCAAATCTCCTTACAAATAAAAGATTAATAAAAAAATTAAAATAAAAACAACTCTAAATAAAGGCTACAAAGTTTGGCTGTATAAAATAAATACTTTTCACGCTACTGGCCAAAAACTGAAAATGTCTTACAAAAAACAAGATTTGACCCACATTTATCAGTCCAAAGTATAAAAAATAATTAGCCGATAAGACTTAAAATAACTGGACATATTTAGGGACATGTGTTCTGACTTTTCACTAAAGGATTAGTTTTTCAACCAACACAGTCCAGATGGCGCTATAAAATTAGCATGAAAAAATTTGAAAAAAGTGTATTTTGCCCATAATTTTTTTCTGCTTATTTTAAATGGTTCTGGTTGGTTCCAAAATTTTCCCAATTTTGTCTTCTTGCAAAATAATAGTAATTATTTTTTTTGTGGAAGTAATATTTTTCCAGATATTTACGCCAGAACGATCCGGTCTCTTCATTTTTCGTTAAGCAACTATTTTTGCCAGGCCATATGTTCTTTCATACTAATCGTACAAAAATTAAAAAAAAAAAAACATTTTATTTGTCAACTTAAATACTTCATATTAGTGATATAATTTTTTTATAATACTACCACATTTTCGGTTAAACGAAAAAAACTTGCACCCCTGGATTCAAGAGCCTTAAAAGCTGCTTGATTATCGGAGAATATTTTAACTGTCTTACGTGTGCAGTGCCGATCAACCAGCGATCTAGCACACATCTCAATAGCAAATACCTCCGCTTTAACACAACACTACGCGTAGTGTTGTGTTAAATATTTTTTTCAAATAGTTCCATTTTTAAATATACTGATCCATTAAAAACAAATAATGTAGTTTTATTAATTTGTAGAGAAAGTCAGTTCTTATAACTGTAAGGAAAATAATTTTTTAAACAATATTATATATTTAGGAATCTTATTAATAAGTTCTGAATACTAACAAGACAAAAAAAATATTGATAAAGAGGTAATAAGCTTGTCGTTTATCTGCCACAATTTAAAATACAGCTCTAGTATCGAACTATTTTTTAAATATATTTACTGCTAAATAATCTATAGGGATTTTGTTTTTTTAAACAGAATATCCTAAAAATTATACTACCAAAAAGGATAAAATAAAAAGATTTGATATCATTTTTTTTTTGTAAAAATTGTTATAATAACTACCTTTACATTTTTCTAAAGCATTAAATTACTGCATCATCTTTAAACAGAAGTAGAACTTTATTAAGAAAAAATTATTACAAAATTTTCTAAGAAGAAGATTTAGAGTTTCCGTACTTTATTTATTTGAACAGATCTTCTGTGACTGAGTGCCAAAATTTAGAAATTAATTACAATCAGCGAGTAAAAATATCACCGTTTCCTGCCAACTAAGAAGTTCAAAAGATTGGAACGGATACCGATGCCTAAAATATAATTTTAAAAGGCCCTAATATGATTAATATATATTAAACCTCTAACCCACCCAAGGTTAATTATTATTATAATGTAAGGCAAGATAAATTTCGCTAACTTTTAGACTTTATAGGGTAACAATTACCCAGAACCTGGTTCACCAATCTTGTGATATAAAGATATGGTAATATTGATATTTATATTATATTTGCTTATATCTAGACATTATAAAATCATCTAAATCCGATAAGACATAATCAATCATACTTAAAAAAGGAGTTTAAAGCAGCCTGCCATTTGCAAATATTCGTAATGGCCGAAACTAATATCTTTGCTTGAGTGCTAACCCCTGTTACAGAAGTTTTGAGAAAAAAATTCCAGGTGTTTCGCAGAAATATGGATTCCGTATATCAAGTGATCCTGGGAATTTACAGTTGCTATGGTTTTGCATTTTGATAAATATTTCATAGTTGTTATAATTTATTTCGCAATGGCATACAAGCTAGATATTCGGAGAAATATTTATAAACTAGTTGGGCAAATGCCCAAAAAAGAAATAGTAAGGATTTTTCAAGGCGAAAATATTTCGATATCCACCATATATCGAACAGTTTGGGAATGTGAAAAAGGAACCCCATGTATGAAACTCCCGAAAAGTGGTCCACCACTGAAGCTGTCTGATGCCCAGCAGGAAAGATTAGTTCGAAGAGTGAAAAATGTCGTTGAACAGTCTACCAGAAAGGCTGGTCCTTGCTTCCGAATTTCCAACGCAACTGTTTCTCGGTATATTGCTAGAAATGGTTTGAAATATCGAAAAAGAAAAAAAGACCCAAATATACTGATGTTCAGATAGCAAGAATACCCAGGTGCTGTTGCAAATTAAAGCGAGTTCACTTCGCGAATAACAGATCGATTGCCATGGATGATAAAAAATATTTCACCCTTGGCCATGCAGAACTACCAGGAAATTCTGGATTTTACACCGACAACATAGAAGATACCCCAAATGAAGTTAGATATAAAGCCAAAGCTAAGTTTTCAGATAAAGTATTGGTTATTGAAACTTTCTGGGCTCGATTGGCTCAGAAAGTCTACGATAACGGCTGGGAAGCAAGAAACGAACAAGAACTTCGGCAGCGAATCTTCCAAAAAGTAAGAGAAATAAATATACATGATGTCCAAAACCTCATCAGACCAGTTAGGTATACGCGTATATTACGAGTCATAGAAGTAAACGGACCCTTAGCGGCAATAAATTAAATTATTTTTGTATAGCAATGATTTAATAATATAATAAGTTTAAAAAAACAAAAGTTTATTAGGATAAAAACAAGTAGTTTCAGTTTTTTTTCTGAAAACTTATGTAACAGGGGTTAACCCTACCTAACTTGTTATTCAAGAAAACTACAAAAGAAGTTATGGGCCATCGAACTTCATTTGTTTATATACAAAGTAACTAAGATAGCTTACTGCAGCAACTTACTTTATATCCCATAATATTTTCGATTCTAATTTCAAATATTTTTTTAGTACTTCTACAAATCCCCAAAAGTATATCATAAATCGAGATATTTTCTATTTTATATCACTTGGTTTGAAACAACAGCTACATATTGTAGTGGAAATGCATAGCGTAACTTTAAAATTATTAAAGCTTTGTTAAAAACTATGCGTTCTTTGACTAACATACTTATTTTTTAAATCACTGCTCAGCTCTATCCTACCACATTGATAACCGCCTTGATTTACCATTTAGCAGAAAGATCATCCCCAGTGAAGTGGTTGATTCTCTAATTTCTAATTTGCTTTCTGTACCAGGCAAATATGTTTTGGATGCTGTTATATCCGCAAATGATACCATTTATTACTAATAAATATATGAGTTGTATGCAAAAGTCTGGTTTTCGCAGCAAACACACTACTACAATTATTTTGTAAAACATTTTAGATGATACTCGTATATATCTGAAAAATGAAAAAGTAACTCATTTATATTGGAACTTCCAAAATTAAGCAAGATATGTGATATAATAGGGTACGTTATTGCTTTTAAAATGATTTTATTTTACTTATTTGTGACTCCTTAAATCACATCAAAGCAAGTTGCTTAAATTAATGGTAAAAAGTCAAGGCATAAAAGCATTCTAAGGGATGTACTGCAGGTTTTCATATAAGGGCCATTTAAAAAGGATTATTTGGTTTTAACTTATGATAAGATTAAAAAAATAATAATTAGATATATTTTTGTTTTTCCCTGATAAAAACTTGGGGTTTTTAAATTTTAATATTTTAATAGAGAAATTCAACTTTTTTAAATCTTTGGATACAATTTTCCCCAATTTTAAGAAAAACTAAATTTTAAAAAAAAATAATTCATGTCTTTCCCAAAAATAGCAACATAAATAAATAAAAATGTCTTTGGCTACGTAGCAAAAAAAATTTTTCCCTATTAATGTCGTTCCATATGCGATCAGGCAATGCTCAATTGTAGGGGTTTAAAAAGGGTATAAATTGTATTTGATACAGTAAAAATACAAAAAAATTTTTAAATTAAAAGTCCAACTTTTTTAAATTTTAAAAGGTTTTTGGGAAAATTTTGTTATGTAATATATTTTTTTTTATATTTTTTTTTGGGGCTTTTTTTTTTAAATGGGCCCCCTTTTTTAAAGGGTTTTTATTTTTTAAAAATTAGACTGGTTTTTGGGGGTTTAAAACCCCAGATCATCGTTGAAGCGCAATCTTGTTGGTTCGTAAAAAGATCTTTTTTTTTCCCCCTCGACGGGGAAGGTTTTCTTCTTAAATTAGTTTTATTTTTAGTGCCAAGGGCAACTCACAGGAAGACCTTTGGATTGGTATATCGGTGGATTCATTATTATACGTCGAAAGTATTGTGGTGGCACAACAATCGTATTTCCACTTTAAAACCCCAAAACTATTAGAATAATTAAAATTTTTGAATTTTGAATTTTTTTAAAAATTTTTTATTTTGACAAAAAGGGGGTTTTTTATTTTTCCCCTTTTAAAGGGGGCCCCACAGATTATTTTTTTTTAACCCCTTCCCCTTAGTCGCCGAAACCCCGCAGTCGTTCATCGAAAAATGAAACTGAAATTTGTTGAGTGGGGCCACAATGGCTTTAAAAAAAAGACAACAAAAGTTGGGGTTTTAAAAGTCCCTTTTTTACATTTAAATTTTTTGTTAAAAAATAAGGATACAATTTAAAAATTTTTTTTTTTTTTAAAACCCCTTAAAAAACATACAAAAAAAAAGGAAAAAAAATTTTAAAAAAAATTATTATAACTATGAGTATTTAAAAGACATATTATCTAAAAAATTTGGGAAAAAAAAGTTCGAAACATTTTGGTAATCTGCTGGGCTTTCTTCTCTGTGCTCCCTTTAAAAAAAGGGGGTTAAAATCTGCATATTTTTTTGGGGATTAAAAATATAATACCCCGCCCATCTTTTTCTTCCCCTCATTGATTTTGGGAAAATTTTAATTTTTGTTTGGGGTTTTTTTTGCATCACAATTGTTAATTTTTGTATCCCAAAAAGATATTACCTAATTGCCCCAAAACAATATATCAGTCAAAAAATTTTTTTTGGTCAAAAACCCCGGTTTCTCTGGGGGGTCTAAAAAGTTTTTCCCAAAATTTTTTTAAATTTTTAAAACTTTTTTAAAAAAAAAATAGAGCGTTTTGGCAAAAAAGTCCCCAACCCTTTTGGTTTTTTTACGTAATTTTGTAGAAAAGAAAAAAATTTTGCTTCAAGCAAATTTAAAATTAATTAAAAAATTTTTTGGCCGGAAAAAGGTTCTTTTAAAAAAAAAACAATATTCTCTTGTTTTTTTTTCCTGCAGACAACATCCAAAGTTTTTTTTTTAAAATCGGTTAAGCTTTTGATTCAAGGATAAATTTTTGGGGAAAAAAATTCAAATTTTTGCTTTAAAATTTTGATGTTTTGGGGGAAAAACCGCGTAAAATTAAAAAATTTTTGGGGAAATCACGGAACCCCGGAAAGTTTTTTTGGGGCAAGAAAAAAGTAAAATTTCCCCGTCGTCCGTTTTGGGGCCGAAACAACAATCCCCACCACAAATGCTCACGCCACTACTACCCATTTTCGAATTCCCAAAAAAGTTCCTGACCCCGGTTTTTTTTTTTTAAAATGTGGTGTGCGTCCCCGGGGAATGGCAAAAGCAAATAAAAAATTTTTTGGCCCGGGGGCCCCCCTAAACCCTTTGCTAAAAATTTTAAGGCAAGTATTTGTTTTTGGGAAAAATTTTCGGGGTTGGAGGACATTATGAAAAAGGGGTTTTTTTTTATTATTTTTTAAAATTGGGCCCATTTTTAAAACCGGAAAGGACGCCATGCATATTAGCCACATTTATGACTGTAAAATCAGTCAAAAAACAAAACCATAAAAATTAATATCAGTGGCAACGATTTAACAAAAATCATGTTAATATAAAAATGGTATTTTTTTTTTTAATCATATTTATTCCAAAAATTTAAATTTTAAACCCCTTTTTTGAAGTTAATTAAAAAAACCCCCTTTGTCATTATAGTAAAATTAGGTATAACAATTGGGGATTTTTTTATCCCCGTAAAAATTTAAAAATTTTTTTTATATATATACACCATGGTCTTAAAAAAAGTAAAAAAATGCTAATTCAAAAGTTTAAAGGAAAATGAACAAAAACTCAAATTAAACTTTTTTTTTGGGGGCAAGATTTTAAAAAAATTTAAAAGTCTTTCAGTTGCCAAAAAAGGCTATTGGACTAAAAAAATTTTTTTTTGGGGGTAAACAGCATGGCTTTTTTTTTTTAATGGGCACCTTTGGGAGAAAACAAAATTTTGTCACAAGAAAAATTTTTTTTAAAAATAGATGGCTTCGGTGTCTTTAAAACCCCCTTTTAAGGGGCAATATTTTTTTTTTTTTCACCTATTTTTCATCTTTAAAAAAATGGGGTGTCTAAAAAAATTAATTTTTATAAATTATCACAAAATTATTTTTTTTTTTCCCCCCTATAAAATTTTACAAAAATTTTAAAGGGAAAATTAACATAAAAAAAAGGGGAAAAAAAAACATTAGAAAGAGATAATACGATATCTTCTTTTTTGGATTTCATGGCTTGAATAAGAAACGTTCCCCCTGTTTTTTAATAATTTTTTTTTGAAGGTTGTTTTTTTTTTTTTCCCCTTTTGAGAAAAAAACATTTCCCCGATAAAAAAAACCCCCCTTTATGAGTTTTTTAAAGGCATCAGTCCCCTATGCCCCCTTTTTTTTTTTTGTATAAAAAACAGGGCCCCACCAAAACAATTTAAAAAAATTTTTTTAATTTATAATAAAATCATTTTTTTAAATATCAGTTTTTTTTTTGTTCCCCGGGTTTTTTTTAAAATAAAAATGGTTTTTGGGGGGGGGTTAAGTGGGGCAAAACGAAAGTAAAGGGGCCCCTTGGAACAAAAATTTTTTTTTTTGGCCAAGGCTAAAAGCTCTTTTTGATTTTTAAAAACTTTAAAACCCCCCGTAAAAAAGTTTTAAAAATTAAAAAAAAACGAATTTAAAAAAAAAATAATTTTTTAAAAAATTTCCCAAAGCTCTTGACGCTGAATTTAATGCTTTTTGAACTTGGGGAAAAATTTTAAAATTTAAAAAACCAACTTTTTTTGGGAAACAAGAATAATTTTCTTAAACCAAATCCGAAAATTTAATTTTGATATTTAATGTTTTAACTCAGAGAAAGATTTAAATTAAAAACCCCAACCCCCTATTTAAACAAAAATAATTTTCTTAAAAAGCCCAAAATTTTGGGGGCTAGATATTTAATGCTTTGAACTCAAAAAAGATTTTAAAAAAACCAATACCCATTTGGAACAAAAATTTTTTTTAAAATTTAGAGCCCCGGAACTCTTCCACTAAATTTTAAAAACTTTTGGGGGTCAAGAGTTAAATCTTCAGCTGAGAAAAAATTTTGGGGAAAAGGTTTTTTCTTTAAAAAAAAAAATTAAACTTTTTGGGAACCAAAGAATGGGCTGTTCCCCCAAAAAAAAACCCCCTTTTTTTTTTAAAAAATTGGGGTTTTTGGTTAAAGACTTCGCATTTGGACCTATTAAAAACCCCAAAAACTTTTTGGTAAAGGGGGTTAACTTTTTTTTTAAAAGGTTTTTTTTTTTCAGTGTTTACTTTATCTAACTTTTGGGGTTTTCTTTTTGAAAGGGTTATCTGGTGTGCAAGTCCCTTTTGGGTTTTTCCCTTTTTTTAATATTTCCCCTTTAAAATCCCCAAGTCTGCAAAAAAATGTTTATTTAAATACCTAATATTTTTTTCCCAAATTTTAAAAATTTTTTTAAAAACCAGCACGTTATAACAAAAAAATTGGGTCACGCCAATATGAAATGACCAAAACGTCGATTAACAACGAAAACCCCCCCCTTCGGGGTTTTAAAGAAGACAAAAAAAAAGGATTAAAAATTTAAAACGGGGCCCCAAAAAATTTCAAAGGGGTTTTGGGTTGGGGTTTTCCCCACAGACTGGTTTAATAAACCTTTTGATCACCACGATTAAAACTGCTTAAAGAGAACGAGGTCTGTGGGGGCCTATAGGTGGTATTGTTTTATGTATTTTAAATATGCTATTTAGGACCCAAAAAATATAGCTACCCAAAAAGTAATCACTAATTACAAGATAAAATGAGTAAGAAAATGTTTAAAAAAGTCGATAAATAAATGAGGCTTCGATAATATACTACATGCCAAAAATAACGTGTGAAGATATAACGTACAAAATATACGTTAATACTTGGAAGTTTTCGGTAAGCTGCAACAATGTAAACAATTGTATATTAAAGAATTTAGGATTACCATTTTCTCAAGAAAATTACTTTATGGATGTTGCACGTGAACAGTGTTGCCGCTGTGATAAATAATTAGTACTCTTGGGAATAATTGTAAATTAAGCTGTTATAAATTGGGCAATATACCAGTTTGTAAAATTAAAGGAGAAAAAATGCTGTAAAAAATAAAATCAACATTTTTACAAATTAATATTTCGTTAAAGATTAAAATGCTATAAAATATAACACTTAAAATATATTACCTACATCAAACTTTTGTTAACAAAAATAAATAAGAAATAAAGGTGGAAATTAAAAAAAAAAAAAAAAAAGATGTGGCATCAAGACAACAGACAACAACTGTTGAAAATGACATTTGTCAGGAACGACCAGTGTCATATATACCATTTATCAAGATAGCATCTGGCAAAAATACCACATCAAAAGTGACATGTTAAAAATTAAACGCAGAATAATAGTATGTTACTTAAAAATACTATTTTGAACATAGTATATCTTTTGTTGCTACTTTTATTAACGGGTTTTAGATTAAAGTATTTTAGAGGTGTAAGCCATCCAGAAAAATGTTTCTAATGCGTCTCAAGATCTGACAAAATCAAGACTTTTGGGGGAAAAAAGGATAGTTATTGGGCCCCACCCCGGCGTCTGCCTTTTTTTTCCGTACATACAAAAAAAGATAAAAAAAACCCACGAAGATGTTTGTAACCCCAAAAAAAACCCAAAAAAGGATGACAGACCAATAATGAATTAATGAGTAATCATGCTACCAAGGAAGGTGAGATAAAAAGCAATGAAAGTTTTAATAAAGGAGCTGGGCAAAATTAGGCCTTTTCTTCGTTCATCATATATGTGAAAATTAAATTCAAGTTTTAATTTGGGCCATTTTATTATATTTATAATAAGTCCAAGTATCTTTAATTAAATCTATAATGAATTGGTAAAAAAATCAGAATGGCAAGAACAAAAAAAAATCTTAAAACTTGTGTTTTTATTGAATTTTCGCCATTTTACACATTTTTTAAATCTTTTCTTAAAAAAAAATTCATGATGCGCGTTGTGCTCCCAAATATTTTTTTTTATTTTTCACCTAATAAGCTTATGAATTAGCATTTATTTATTTTGGTGCGTTGGCACATCATGATTTTTTTTTTTAAATAAAAGATCAAAAAACGTGTAAAATGGCAAATATTCAATAAAAATAGCAAGCTAGAAGGTTTTCTTGGTACTTGCCGTTTTACCAATTCATTGTAGATGTAATTAAAGATAGTTGGATTTGTTATAAATTAATAAAATGGCCCAAATTAAAACTTTAAATTTTCACGAATATGATGGGCAAAAAAAGGCCAAATTTTACCCACCTCCGTAAAATAAAAAGAGTAATTTTTATAAACTGTTAAATTTACTTTAATTTTGCCTCAATTTTTCTAGTAATTTGTAGTTCTAAAAGTTAATAAAAAACATTTTTATGATGTTAAAAAACCATTTAAAGAAAACTTTATACCTGGACAACTTTAAACGGAAAATGCATGCCGTAGACGTTTTCAGTATGTGTTATTAACTTTGTAAACTAAAACGTCGTGCTAGACAAATTTAAAACTTTGTTTATAAATAGATCCCCAAGAAACTATTTCAAGCTATTTCTAGACTAGAAAAGCAAGTTGTCCGAGGCTAAGGCGCATTACTTCTAATTAAATTAGCACAACAGAGTGCATCGGGTTTCTAATATGCCGTTTTTAACATAAATATAAATTTAAATACTTTCAGAGCGTTCTTAAGGATATTAGATAGTATTCTTTCTACTCAAGAAACTTAAAAAAACATTGTTTTTTTTTTCATATGTCGATAGTTTATTTAAAAATATCTCCTAAAAAGGAATTTTCGAAATTCATTTTTTTTAAGTTATAGCAAAGATAATACTACGGATAGATGGTTCATTTAAATGGGGCGTTCTGAATCAGTTCGGAAATATCAATGCTTCCGTAAATGCGAATAAAATTAAGTCGGTAACCCCTGCCCAAGCGAAACGAGGTACGAAACCATGTGCGAAGTTGCCAATGTCTGTCGCTTGTACCTTATTCGGAATACGAAGTAGCGAAAGCGGGCGGCTAAACGGGTTGTGTATTTTCTAGTCGCGTTTCATCACGCCAATAGTAAAGGCCTGTCGGCAACACGGTTTAACTTTCGTTCAAGGATTGAAATGCCTAGCGCGAAAATCTCTCGATGGACATCGGCTTGCGTTAGCCAAAGTCCATTAGGGGTATCAAAAATATAGCATGAATGGTTTATCTTATCCGTAGTAGTATTATCTTTGGTTATAGCTAAAATTATTGTTCGGTGCAATGACCCTAAAATCGGAAGTTCTGAGTTTTGAGCTTCAAGTGCTCCAGAAGAAGAAAGAAGTGCTCGTTTTTCGGAGAGAAATTAATATTAAATATTTAATTTAAAGTTAAAAAAGGGTAATTATATGCAGCCGGAATCACTGATTAAAGAAATGTAAATCTTTTTTCTAGCCTATTAAATTCGCTTTAAAAGTTTCTTGTTAACCCTGTGTCACAATGTGATATTTGCTTTTAAAATGGCGTTAAAAAAGCATTAATTCAAACAGGCTTCAGTAGGCCATGATATGCAGCTTGCAATATACTAAAGTGTAGTGTGCTGTGATTTTCAATAAATAGGCGATTTCAAGGAAGTCAAGGATTGGAATTTAGTATAGAAAAATTTTTGTTTTTGTTTTGGAAAAACGTTAACAAATTGCCAGATCTCAAAAATCAAAATCAGGAAGTTATGTAAAGTATTTAAAAATATTGGTTTTTGTGTTAGTATACGCGACATCGATTTTAACATAAACATTTATTGATATGACAGTTCTAAGCAACGATTATACATTAATGGGTGGCTCAGTTCCATGTAACCTACGTTGAAAATTTTAGCGGGGAACAGAAAGCGTCTGTGACGTCACCACCGGTGCTGAATCGTTTTGCTTACGTTCATTCGGCAATTTGATCTTGTGCGTGTTGAAGGGTTTTTTTGTTTTCTGTTGTGATTTTATTAAACAATTTGGTTTTATTAAAGTGATGTTAGTGTAGTTTGGACTAGAGAAGACAAATAAACATTCGTTTTTGGATTTGAGTTTGACCTTGGCAGACAGATTCGGTAAACTGAGCCATATTATCGTTGGCCGGTGCGGTCTGTTTACAAATTTGTTGGGTTATATCTTACAATAAGATTTATATTGTTTTAAAGATTAAAAAAAATATATTGTACAGAAATAATAATTTCGTATTTGTTATTATTAAAACTAAATAGACAGTCCCCTAGCATAGTTGTTTATGAAAGTCGGAGAAAGTGGTATTTTTAGTAGTGCTTCTACTGACCGAACATACTGCAGCTGAAACAGAGACTGGATCTAGCAATGGTACAAAAACCTTGTAATATAAATAATCATCCACACATAAAATTTTGTTTTTTGCTCTGCAGAGTCCTCAACGTAGCTACAATCGAAAACTTACAGCCACCAAAACACCTACGTATATATTTGCTCAAAGCGTAGTCAAAATTCAGCGTCATCCAACGAGGACTAAATAGAGCCATATTTGTAGTTTTCTTGTTTTAACAAAAATATGAAATAGCCACCTTGTGTATTTTTTCGGTAGAATCTAAAAGAATATAATTTCTTATTATTAAACGGAAGACAAATTAAAAACGTAGTTCTTTCTTTGCTGACCTCAGTTTTTGGACTAAAAGAATTTTATTCCGTTAGGTTATTTGGATGCTACTTTAACTAGTTGTTCGCCTTGGACCATTGGGAATATCCTGGCGGGCATCTGCAATTTTTTGGATTTTTTTTTAAATAATTTAGCGAAAAATGATGCAGCCCTAGGTTCTTAAAATAGAGCTTCTTGTCAAGCAAATACTTTGTTTCTTCAAATAATTTAATACTTTCATTATGTTCCGCAAATTATCTTCGACGGGCCCCTCTTACATTCTTGCTACACTACTTATGAAATATTGTTTTAAGATTTGAAAACTGTCTTTCAGAAAATATTTTCTTTTAATCAGCACTAAACGCTAGACTTTAACAGATTATTGACTTTTTGTGTATGGTATTTCAGGTAGTTAAAAGTTACCTTTTTCCTTTTCTTAATGTGAGTTGCAAATTTCTCATTAAATTAAATCAATTCCGTGGGTTTAAAAAATAAATTCAATATCATTTTTATTGAAACGTATCAAAAAAAGGCTTCAAATACCAACCAATGAAAAAGTGCTCGTTAGGAAAATGGTAATTTTATGTCTCCTTTGGTTCAATCTAGATCATTTTCTTGCGGGATTCTAATACATGAACAAGTTGGCTATTTTACATTTTTCTAATAAGGAAAATTTAGCAATTTTTGAAGATCATCTTAAAATGGGGTCTTTTGCCGCTACCTTAGCACTAGATCTACCATTAGTTTAAAAATAAATGTGTCCCCCTATTTGTCACGATGCCTGGATGCACGACAGTGGCTAGGAAAAGGCTTTGAAAAATCTAGTTGCTGCTTGGTTTTTGCTAAAAATACTACTTAGTGGTGCTCTCTCAGAATCTAGTAGATATCTTTTAGGTTACTTAAAGCTTTAGATAATATTTTCATATTTAGTGGGTGCGCATTTATTTGAACTAACAAAATATATCCTACGTCATAAATCGTTTTTACACTAGCCAGTAAGAGACCAACCTAAAAAAAGTATTTTCTGGATAGCTAAATCTTTGTGTACTTAATATTTGCGAGACTCTAACGGCCAAGTGATGATGCGTTGTTAATTTTAGCAATGGACTTAGCAATTGTTAAAAGTTAAAACGGTTTAGAATGTTTAACAAAACGTCATTGTCAGTGTTATTCAATGATTTTAGTAGGCAACCTGTCAAAATCTGACATTTTGCTAAACCGTTGTTAACTTTTAACAATTGCTAAGTCCATTGCTAAATTTAACAACGCGATCATCACTTGGCCGTAAGAATATTAACAAGTCCAACAAGTTATTTAAGCAAATATTTTCCTTTGACTTAAACTTAAATATAAAAAAAATATATCTCACCAACGTTAAGCTCGTGGCAAATTTTATTTGACCCATTCATTAAAAATAATATATTTTACAATAATTAAAAAATCGTAATGCTATTCTGTTTTGTTTTTAAGCATGATATTTTTAAGACACCAAGTTATTAATAAAGATTATTTAAATTGGCATTGTGACCTTTCTCAATAATTTAGCTTATGTTATCACTCAAGGTTAACTTACAATAAACTATAATCTTTTGTCACAATTAAGTAAAACTTTTTCTGTAATTGTTACTTTAGATTTATTCTTTTTGTTTTCTCTCTCTCACCCTCTCTCTCTCTCTCTCTCTATCTTACCGTATTGTAGTCTAATTTCTACTAATAGCTTTATATTTTTAAGTGAAATTTTGCCAGCTACAATAAGTCTAATCAAGAAGTAAGTTTTCTGCAAAAAATAGTTAGCTGGGTACGAAAAATTCGAAGGTGGATAATTGTCGAAGTAATTTCACAAGTGCATCAAAATTACCGATAATTTTTCATGAACATGTTGTCTAAAAACTGCAGAGTTTATTTTCATATTTTGGCGAAAGAGCCCGACTTCGGAGGAGGAAGGCTCTTTTAACAAAATATGAAAATAACCGAATGCAGTTTTTTACTGACAACATGCTTGAATAAAAAATTA
The DNA here is from genome assembly GCA_019359885.1 of Listronotus oregonensis. Taxonomy (NCBI): domain Eukaryota; kingdom Metazoa; phylum Arthropoda; class Insecta; order Coleoptera; family Curculionidae; genus Listronotus; species Listronotus oregonensis. The sequence goes on from JAHBCN010009737.1 coordinate 26,811, forward strand.
TCAGGTTTACTTTGAGGCACGAGTGTAATTAGGTAAAATATTTCTCGAGTGGAAGAAATAAAATATTGGTCCCTAAGTAAGTTTAAATTTTTAATTTAAACAACATTATATTAAAATTACATTACCTACATAAATATTATATGAAAATGAACAAAATAATATGAGACAAACTTGCAGAAACTAAAAATTGCATGAATTGCAGTGGAAAACACAGTTGTAAAAATTACTATTTTTGGAGTCTGCTCCACTACTTGTTAATGTATGTGAGTTTGTCATTGAATTAGAATTTAAAGAACTTATTGTAGGCACATTAGCTATATTAGTTTCTGTATTAAGATTAGCTTTATCATTGTCTCTCATTTTTTCTACTATATTTGAATGGTGTTCCTCATCCAGTTGAAGATATGGCTAGATTTTTATCAGCGTATTTTCTTCAATCCCTTGTTTTACTAATTTTGAAACCGCTGTTGCGCGGAGTGAATGATTAGTGATTTTTACTTTTTCAGTCGCCAAACCTGACTTTTTTGCCTCCGTTGAGGTCCACTGAGTGATCATGTTTTTCCGACAGGGATGTTCTTGTACCACTTGCCCAATTTCCAGAAAGGATTAACAGTTAAGAACAATCTCGGAATATTTATATATTTTCTCTTTTCCAAGAATTTTCTAAATAACCTTACTGGGCACAAATCCGGGTAAACAATGTTTCTAACCAGCCACTTGGATTGAGCGCAAGGTTTATACCCTCCTTGCGTTGTTTTTCCGAATATTGGATTGTATTCCATTCTACCAGTTTTTCCCCTACGTTATTAATGTCTTCTTTAAAATAGGAAGTAAAACATTTGACTCCCTCTCCTCCCCTCCATGCTAATTCATACGATAAAACAAAAAATAACTTTTTTGTAAGCCATCGGGCGTTTCTTCATCACAGTTTTGTACAATGGCTTTGAACTCTTCGTATTTTAGTGATACAGCGCTTTCTTTTCTTTTCTGGGGTTTGTCTACAACTGCTTTCTTTTGGCATTTTTTGCTTCGCGGACTGTTTTAAATTCCGTGTCAGTGAAAGGATTAAATTTAATATTATATTCGTCCTGGTATTTTTCCATCAATAGTTTTGATGTTACATTCCAAATAGTTGTTACAGTAAAGTCTTTATAATCCTCACCATTTTTCTTTTTCATTTTGTAGGCCCAGTCAGTAAGAATATTTGCCAGTATCGGTATTGAAGTGTGTTCGTTTGAACTATAATTCCTTTCTTTAATAAAATCCAGAAACTGTCTCCATATATACTGAAGGTTCATTAATGTATTTTTAGGTTTACTTTCGGTTACTTTTTCATAAATTAAACTCAAAGAATCGTTTCCAAAACGCGACATTTCGACGACTTTTAAAATTCGATATAATATGCCAAAATGACAAATGTGTAATTTTAACAATCGCTACTGTAGATACGGACCTATAGGGAAATTTTCGATACCTAAGCGGACTTTTTCGGATCCTACCGGGCAATTTTCGAAAGTAATTATTCGAAAATGTCCCGCTTCATATGGGATTTCTAATATATGAGGGAAATATTCTAAATAATTACCCTATAAAGCTTTCGCCTCTTGAAGTCCTTTCTATGAGTGTACTCAATAAGATGACGTCATAAAATTATCTAAAATTTTTGTTTATAACCACCGTTTCAAGTTAACAAAATTTAACGATTTTTGATACTTATCTAGAAACGGGCGCGCGCAGCTCTATTTTTAGCAATAAATTAAAATCATAAATAATGAAGCTAGAGATCCGGAGAAGGAGACATTTTTACAGGAAATTTTCTTCTTTTTAAGGATCTTTTTTGCAATTCTCGCTATATTGTATAGTTTTTGAGTTATCATCAAAAAACAAAATTACTTTTTTGGATTTTTGTAAATAAAAATTGCAATTTTTATTTGCAGAAAAAAATTTACATGACACATTTCTCAGAATTGCAATCCGCGTCAAATAGGTAGGGTAGGGGGGTAGGTTTAAAGTGAGTGGACTTTTTACGCCCTCCACTGCGACCGCTCGGTCTATTGTGGCTCACACTTTTTTATATTTCTCCCAATAGGATCGGACTTCTAATGAATCCGATACCAGATTGGGAGAGAGTTCTTACATCTCCTCTTACTCGTGTCGCTACCGGACACGAGCACAATGTGTTCTGATGTGTCCTGGTGTCCCTGTCTCCTGGAGAGTATGACGAGCAGACGATTAGATCCATCATGCCCTCCTCTCCCGGTCTAGTGACGTGGGTAGCTACCAGGTCCTTGTTACAGGAACCAGATGTTCTTTCTGAGGCCGCATCTCGGCCTTATCCTATGAAAACGATCCTAGCCGCTTTCTGTTTAAAGCCAGGGAACCCTTTTTCCTATAAAGGCGGTTCTGTCCGCCTTCTGTTTGGATTCAGGAACCCTTCCTAAGCACCTGTTTGTTCGGGATGGATTAGCCCTTCCCGTGAAACAGGCGCCGGTGACTTCAGGGGCACCTTACGAAACGGATTCACCCGTTTCGGTCGGCGCACCTTTGTCTGCTTGTGACCTTGAGTGGCACCTCTCGAAACGGATTTATCCGTTTCGGTCAGGGCACCTTTGTCACTTTTTCCTATGAAAGCGGTTCTGTCCGCTGTTTGGAGCTAGGGAAGTAATAGTCCACCACGGCAGAGCCCCGCATTACCGCAGTAAGGCTAGATACTCTGAGAGGTCGCCCTGTATCTCAGAGGCACCGTTGGGGACACCTGTTTAAGGCACAGGATGTCATTCACTCATCAGCACGGTATGCTAACACCTTGAGTTAAAGCCTTGTGTTCATCTTAGCATCGGATCCCGTTCCATACGGTGGCAACAAGATTTGCCGATAACCAGCAACTCTAGCGCATGTTCCAAAAGATCCTACTGGGCCCAAACACATCGATGATGTGTGAACACAGCGGTTGGGCCGGTCAAATAAGTCATCGCTTATATTTTTTTTATCCTTCTAACTTTTATTCGCAAAAAATTACATTTTGACTAAACTTAATAACAATTTCTTTAACTTCCTTTTCCAGCGTTTTTCTTTGTAGGGTTTACCTATCCTATCCACAAACTTCCAATTTTCGTTTAATTCTTCAGTTTTTCATTTAAAGGACATTAAAAAATCATAACAAAGTTTTGTTAACTTTGCCATTAAAGTTTACAAAAGATTTAATACGGCCGCTGTTGTTTTAGTAGGAAACTAATTCATTAAGCGAAGTAATAATCTTCTGAACCAAAGTAATGCTAGTTAAGTTTAAGTCGAGGTTTAAGTACACCTTTGCTTTATGGTGTAATTATATTTCAATTTTTTGTTTTTGTTTCTGTTTCTGCTGAAATAATGTTGTTTAAAATCCAATAAAATATCTCGAAATACCAACTCGTTCACTAAGATAAGTTATCTTTTTGTACAACCTAAATCAGCCTAATATTTTTAACTTATCTTCAACCTACAAATTTCTTAATAACAGAAACTAGATATAAATGTCCTTTTTTTTCTATTCATAAATTAATAACTGTCAAAGTATTGCCAAATAGTGCCATTATATCGTTATTCTTTTTTTACCATGGAAAAGCTTACTTACTGAAGTTGTGGAGCATTCTAGAGGAAGGAAGGACCTCTACTAGTAAGGCACTGAGGAATCTAAATTTTTAGCAAGTTGGCCACTCATAGTGGGGGATAAGGATTGGCAGACTATTTTCTGAGCTATTTTTATAAAACCATTATTTTGTTTTTAGGTATTACGGTGAACTAGATTTTTAGTGCACCAATCAAATATTCTATCGGCTATAGGTAGATAAGCGTAGGTTTAGTATACTAAGGAAAAATTTAGGCTTAAAATAATAATACATGTATGACTATGATCATATTCCGCTTGAGGTTGTATACTATGTATACGCTTAAAAATTTGATGGATAAATTTATGTGTGAGGTATCTTGGCCAATTTACGGTATTCCTAAAGTATAAGCATAAGCTTTAGGTTTATTTAGTTGGTAAATACTTAAACGTATTTTTGGTAGTCAGTTTCTAACATTTCATATCTGAAGGTGGTAAATACTGTTCGAAATTAGAATAATATAGCCTTATTTTATCAAAATTAATGTAGGTTTTTGATTTAATGATTACATGGGATTTAACTAACTAATATATCACTAGCTTAATTTTTATTTATTTATTTATTTATGTTTTAAGTTGCCATATTCCACGAAAGCCAGCAGTACTTTTTTCTGAATCTTTTTGGGTTAAAATTAATGTAGGTTTTTGATTTAATGATTTCAACTTAATAAATTCAACTAACTAACATATCACTAGCTTATTTTTTTTGTTTATTTATGTTTTCAGTTGTCATATTCTACGAAAGCCAGCGGTACTTTTTTCTGGATCTTTTTGTTGTAGGTGGGAACAATTTTAGTATTTTTTTTTAATCTCCAATATCTTGGGTTTTATTTGTCATCTTAAAAATTTAGGAAGAATTTAAAAAGTAAGAAGCATAAACATGGCCTGCTAATTTAATTGTAACGTTTTTAGCCTCGTTTTAGCCCAAAGTGCTACAATAAAATGTTTCAGCTTTTAGAATTATTTTATACAAGAAATAGTTATTATTACTTTAGTACACAAATATCGTGATAAATGTTTAACCCTCGGGTTAATATTTTAGTTAATACTATAAGGAACATCATATTTTAATTGAAAGCAAGAAATAATTCATAAATAAATTTAGAAAGGTAATATATTGATTTAAATATCACATCAGCTTACAACACTTTACATTTAATTGACTTTTATACAACTATTTATTAACCTAAGATTCGTTTTAAGTTAACTTTAGAGTTTAATTGTATTTTCAACTGAAACTTCTGTCACTTTTTCTAGAAACTACTTTCACCTTTTCGTGGTCGTGGCGGCATATCTTGTGCTAAAGTTTCCACTCTTGAGTCAAGTAGAACGGACATTTCTTGGCTTAAACTTACTTTTAAGCTTTTACCAAATTTTTCTGCTGCATTTGCCACTCCCCTTCTGACAGTTCCTTCATTGGGTTTGTTATTTTCCTCGCGTTTTCCATTCGGAATCAATGCTAATAAAAATTTGGAACAGTTTTAACTAAAAAGTTTACAAATTGCTGCATTATTAAACCTATTGTGATCGACGGAACATCTATCCCATTATCTGGGTGTTACCATAGATCAGCTCTTACGTGCAACATACCACATCGATATTCAAAAAAGTTTGTTTAGCTGCACAAACAAACTATTCCTTATTTTAACTTATGCATCTTCAGCATGGTGTTCCATGCCTTACGACCAAGTTTCCAGGCTTCAGTTAGAATCACCTTGGAAATATAACGACCTTCGGTGCAGGTCAATCCAAGGACATCGCGAACTGGCTGGCTTTGACAGAATCCGGCAATTGTATCAGCATTACCTACTGCTTAAGGCGAAACACATGACCATGGTCTACGACTCGAGGAATTTACCAGTCATCACTCTGTTATAAGTAGGGATGTCGATAGTTCGATAGTTAGAACTATCCCATAGTTTCGATACTATCGCCTATCAGCTATCAATAATATCGATAGTTTAGTAAGTTCGATAAGTTCAAGTCCCGTATAATATATCAATCGCCCAGCTATAATGTTATAAAAATGACAGAAGCAAGTGCTTATGATTATTATTTAATAATGCCTGTAAATATATAACACGAAACAAGCCATCGTAGGTATTTAATGGTACAACTACAACGTACAAGCTCTGGTAGGTACCTACAAGGAGTAATTTTAAAGTTTTTTTGGGGTTTATTCAGCAATTTATTTGCTGGATAAATCAAAAAAACTTTAAAATAATTTTGAGAAAGTCTTATAACCAATTGGCGTGGTACAGAACTATGGATGCGGAGGTACTTCTCGAGCTATCGATGGGGGTCTTTCCAAGCGATATACCCTATCGATGGCTCAATACTATCGATAGTGCTATCGACCTTTTAACATTCTTAGTTATAAGCTTCTGTAACTCCGAAGAACGACAAGTAAATCAAATAACGCGACCACCATATCCCATATTTTTTATTAAAAAATCGTACATATGTAAACCTACTGCATTAAAGACGTTCGGACATTTTCAATTATATCATATTATTATAAAGCTAATCCCTTATATAAAATAAATTCCAGCCAATAAAATATCTCGACAGACCGTTAACATTTCACTTCTGAAGAACGGTGTAGACACTTGTATATTAAATCATATTCAGGTTAACCAAAGTCCAACAACAGCCGTCCTAGCACCATTTCTACTCTTTTGTCTGTGTAAGTACTTGATGCCCATTTCACGAAAAGCAAAGAATTTTTTTTTAATTCTATGAATGATTGGTTAACTTATCGAGTAACTCACTTTATGCAATCAAAATATTTATGAGTGGGAAGTTACAGCAAGACACATCACCAATTTCTACGGATCATAGGTTCCATGTTAAATGGAAATACAAAAGTTATTATATTATAGTATCATGTATACAATGACTAAAAAATAATATTATCTGAAGAAGACTCCATAATTATTTGATTTATTAAATACCTAGTATTTACATTTTAACTATGAAGATTACCTTCTAATAATTTTATAGATTCATACTTTTTCAATATTTTTAGGTCCCTTTTTGATTTTCATATATAGTATCATTTTACAATCTAGTTTAATGATAATATACTTATATAAATAAAATACTAAAAGGAAACTCCTTAAAAATATTGCTAATCTATTCTGTTATTTTGTTTGCCTTTGTTAATTACGTCTTTTCTTTTTTTTCGGTCTTCCAGTATCGTTTCTTTAGTTTTATAAATGTTTTTTTTATTACTGATTAGGTATCTACTAAAGTCTTTTTGTGTCTTTTTGCATTTATTTTGCATGTGAACTAGTAAAATAATGACCAGAAGTTAAATATATCAGCCAAAAAAAAAAAAATCCTGGACTAAATATAGCATTAGCACCTTCCAACATGCCAATGTATGATCCTTAGATTTATGTATACTATTCTGCATTACCCAGAAGTTCTTTTACTCTACCACTGACAGAGGAGTTATTAGCTGAATAAGAGTGCTTGGATTTAAATCAAGTTAAAATGAAATAGTTTTCTAGCTACTTTTTTGTCTCGTGTTGACATCTTTAGGAGCAACTTCATAGTAACAGAAAATCTAGGACATCGTGTAAATAAAGATTAAATGCTCAATCATCTTTTACTAGTCTTCGGAACTACGACATAAAGGATCAAATTATTTCTAACTTTAAGTCGGTCGTGTATTTTTTTCTTGGTTAATGGACAAATTTTTGTAGATATAAAATTATGGTAACATGATACAATTTTTGTTATATTTCATATTCTTTAAGGTAGTTTCA
>JAHBCN010009738.1:0-34187 GCA_019359885.1 Listronotus oregonensis
CATCTTAGTAAGAATGCTTCTAAGAGTAGTTTGTAATTTAAATGCCGTTTTAATATTATACTTATTCGCGATTCTACGGATCTTTTCCGAAGTTCCTTTAATATATGGAATTGTCATAAATATTTGGTCATTTGGAGTCTCGTTTAAATTTGAGCTTTTTATCTTATTTTGATACTTTTCGATCGTTTCTTTTACCAGTCTCTCACTGTATCCGTCCTGCTTAAGATCTCTAGTTATATTACTTATTTCCTCTTGCAGGGATTCCTTACTGTTACATAAGGTCACTGCACGATTGTATAGAGTTTCGTTTTGTTAGAGTGATTAGAATTCTGGTGTAAATATTGTCCAGTGTGGAGTGTGGGTGACTTTTCTGTATACTGAGGTTCGTATATGTCCATTATTTCGTTTGACTAGAACGTTGAGAAAAAGTAGGGCCCAATTTTGCTCCTTCTCCATTGTGAATTTAATACAAGGTCGGAGGCAATTTAGATAGATGATTGGAGATCATATACTAGTAGAGCGCACCATCCTGCCGCTGGATGGAGTGATGGATTTGTTGGAGCTTTGCCTCCGTAGTTCATACCTTCAGGTGAAAGAACCCATTTTTTTAATTATAAACTTTTCAACTTTTCAGGTTATGATATGCTAATCCATTTTTATGCTGCTGCATAATTTCTATAGCTTTAGTTTCTCTGAAATTTAAAAGTATAAATCTAAAACTAGTGTACTATCATTAAAAAACTAATGAAAAAAATAATCAAAATTTTAATTATTTAAATTTCACCATAAATATTACTACAATTCTTGTCTGTGTGAAACGGTTTTTAAAATATAAAAACTCATGATCAGGGCTCATTTACATCATAAACAAAGAAAATTAAGAAATTTTCTATTAGGTTTTCTGCAAAAATTTTAGTAGGGTAATATTAGCACATTTATTTTTAATGTATTAAAATGGTAAACCCAGTGTGAAGTATTAAGAAAAAGCACCACTAGAAAATGACCTTTAGAACTTCTTGAATATTTAAAATTACCAGAGTCACTCAGTGTTCCTGTCATTTATTTAGGGCAATTCGGCTACATTTTTGACCAATAAAGGTGTAGAAGTGTAGATATTTTGGCATTAAAAAGGCATGTTGGCTGAAAGTCTTTGCCCATAGCTGAAAATCACGTCGAGGACTCCCTGTAGAACAAAATTGTTTTATGCACGAAAAAACACATCTTTCTAATTACTTCTAAGGTATTTAAAGGAATACCTTGATTTCTTCCTGGCATATTAGATGGGCATCCTGTGTAATTATGTCCCTTAGCACTTTGATATTATTTGGTATGAGAATAGCATAAACAATTTGTTTTAAAAAGGCCTCATGGTTTCCATGGGGTCTCTGTTTATATCAGCCATGCTTGGGGACTGCTTGGGACCATAAATATTGGTTATTTTACCAATCTATCTTGGACCAAATCTATGGTAGAAAATTTTCGAGTTCATTGCTAAAATAGGTTTTCCGCATTTCTAAATACAATATTCTATTCGAGTGTTGTAAAAATATGGGCCTATATTGTCATGGACTGATAACGCTCACCACACGATCACTTTTGTAACATTTTGCCGTCTTGTCATTTATCTAAATTGAGGGTTTTCTGATTACCATTACCTAAAGTGCTGGAATGCTTCATTGCTAATAAAAAAATAGGCTAATTTATTCATAATATCTAATAAACACATAAACATTTACCTCAAAGTTTTGTCTTTTACCCACAAACAAAAATTTAGTTTTTGCCCTATCTCTCCCTTGCATATGCCACACAGAAATATTATTTGTATATTTAAAATATACTGTCACGAAGAAACCAATAAATCAATGCATTCTTTGAAATAATCAAGCCCAAAACAATTGGTAATAATTAATAATCATTGTACAAAGATATATTCATTATAATAACATACTAAGCAACGGTTTTTACGTGCATATAATAGATACGTTTGCTCTCTATAATATATGCAACGCACTGCATTGATAAAAGAAGCAACAATCATTATTATTTTTTTCATAAGCACACCAAACGGTAAAAAATCCAAGAAATAACGACGAAGAATTTGTAAACATCAATTAATGTACTTGATTATTCATAATACAACAATCACAAATTGCTTGTTTCATTGTCACGACAACAAAGTCATTCACATTACATATCTAAACGCATTTATCACAGAGGCACAGACATTACTGCTGGTTTTGATAAAAATAGTTACGATTGATGTGTCCTTTGAATACATATTTATTATTGAAATAGTTTAAAACAAAAATTATTATTATTATTATTATTAAAAAATTACCTATTGCCAGATATAACCATTTCGACATGTCCTAAAGTATAGGCTGGTACAAGCACAGTCCATTAAACCTCATAACCTTGCAGATCAATTTAAAAAATATTAAAAAACAAATACAAAATATTAATGTTTTAATGACAAATCTGCCATCTCTTTTTAAAGAGTAAAAATTAAAAGAGGTAGAAAAATTAAACGATAACTATGATTAAAATAATTTAAATTTGGATTTATTAATCCGAGGTAATTTGGCCTCAAATAATACTTTTTGTTAATTAATCCACCCATTTTTTTCTGCATTTTCGGTTTACCGGGAACGGCCCCAACTTTTGATTTTCAAATAAGACACCCTGTATATTTTTACATTTTTGAATTTCTTGCAGCATTCTGCGTCCAACAGTACTCAGTATATCAAATTTTGACAGTGTGAAAAAAAACTTTTGTGGTGGCAATATTGGGTCAAAAATTAATATTTTGATGCCAATTAATTTTACAAAAATTAAAAAACACCCTGTTAATACTTTATGCATAATTTGAACCTGATTTATATTTTCAAAATAAAAATACTTAATTTTTTCAAATGGGATGATATGAGTTCACTTCATCAGTAATAATGCTTTGTTTATAAGGACTAATTTTTCTCTAAAAAAAAATATATATACAAAGTTTGCTAAACCATTTTTTGCACCTTTGCTTTAATATATTTTTGAAAACTGTTAGAATTTAACATATAGCGAATAAAAAAAATTATTACATTTTTTTTAAGATCTATGTTAAATTTTGTTTCTTATTTAAAAATTTAAGTAGGCAGATTTAAAAAAAATATGTTTATTTTCAAAAATCAATGTGATGCTGATTAACAATTTAAGGTAAAAATTTGGAAATTCAAAATGGCGGATTTTTGGATTTATAAACCTTTTTGCCTCAGATTCAGGTATATAAGGGTTAGGGTGATAGGTCAAAATTTGAAAATAATAATTAGGTAAAACTAAATTTAAATGAAATTCAATGGCGATTTTGGCATTTATAACTTTGAATAAAAACGTTCTTTTAAATCGATCCTGTAAATCGATTCCCGATCATTTTAAAATTATTAAACGAATCCGGATCACGGATCCTATTTTTAAAAGGCAATCGATTTCAGCCTTTGGATCCTTAAAAAAATGATTTCTAGGTTTGATTTCAAAAGGATTCGACCAGCTCTGCCGTAATAGAAGCTTCAGTCAAATTAAAAATTTCATATTAACGAAATAGGCCATCAAGAACCAAATTTCCGATCAAATAACTTTTTTTGCACTTTAAAATTCGTTACGCCTACATTAAGTGGGTAAACAATATTGATTAAAATAAAGCCAAAATTAATTTTTTATCTTTTGTCTCTAAAATAATTGTAATTATAATTTAGCTGCTGTCTTCTCATTTATTCCGACATTAAAACTACAGTGATACAAGGTCGAAACCCTTTCTTGACTATTTCCATGAAGTGGTTGATTAGTGGTTTCTGTAACACATTTTCGTCGGTTTATTAACCTTTACGTAGGTTGAATAACATTTTAACTAATAATGACCTATGAAAATCAATGAAAATGTCTGATATATACCAAAAATGTGAGCGGGCTTTTTAAACTTCTGGTAAAATACTTAAACGGAAAATTGCTTAAGCAACCACATGAGATATTTAAATTGTCAATTAGCTACACCTATTTTTTAATATGTACCTTTTTTTGTATCTGTAATAAAAATTCTTAAGGGTTGTCCTTTGTAGTTGTACTACCTTCAACTTATATTTAAATAATTTCTATAAAAAATATATCTAATGTAAATAACAGTGCTTTAAAATAAATAAATAAAAAAGAATTCCTTAAAAAAATAAAACTTTATAATTCAAGAAACAACCACATCTGAAACGTCTAAGGTCACTAACACTAACTAAATCTATTAAATGCTTTTGATGTTAAGGAGGACTCAGTAGGACACTCCACTTTAAAAAACACAAACACGCAGAAATTAATTTGACACAATCACAAAATTGAATAAAATATGGATAGTAACGTAGCAAAGCAAAAAAAAACCATTGTCAAGAACAAAACATGAAAGAAAAATGACAGTCATGAGCGTGAAAACCTTGAAATTATTTTTATTATCTTTCTTTTGTTGAAACAATTAGGATTTCCAAAAGATCAGAAATGGAAGAACTAATAAAATATTACAAACATAAATAATAAAACTGCAATAACAATATCACCTAAATTTAAAGATAGTTGTTTAAAGATATCCGCCATCTTTTAAAAATATAAAAGAAGTCTTAATTAAACAATTTAATAGTCCATTATTAATATTTTCATATTAATTACATCTTATAAAAAATCTGATAACAAAGAAGAATCAGTGAGAGTATTTTGGGATAATCGTTTGGTAAATGATTTTGCTGCAGAATTTATTAAATTTTTACTCGGCGTATTTTCACTGTAACGAAAGCTATTTAATAATTGATATTAAGATAATGTGTTAATTATTTTATTAAAGTGGATTAGATGATAAATAGATTGCATCAAATGAATAAAACATGATTGTAACTTTAACTTGTCTATTTAGGTCCGTCAAAACGAATACGAATTTTTTACGTTATATACTTTTAACTTTGCAAAACTTTACTATCAGTTTGTATAACTTTTTTGCCAATGTGAGTTAACTATTTTAATTGACCAATAAGGTGGACTTGTGTTCTCTTGTTCTTGCTTTTGTCATTCTGAATCGAAAATATCCAGAATATAGAAGTGCAAAAATAGCCACGTGGATCTGTCTGTCTGTCATCACAAGGGTCAAGCTAGACCTTGGCTTGACCCTTGTAACTTGAGAGTTACACAGGATCTCTAATGGTATACCGGGTGGTGCGTCGCCGAGCGGAACATAGGAAATTCCATGTAAATTTTAAGAGGGTTAATAATTGGCTCCCCTGTACATTTACAAAAAAATGTAAGATAACTTTTTAAATAGACCAATCTGACAAACCCTCGTGCTAAGTTTCAAAAAATTTTATTAAGCGAATCTTGAATTATTCAATTAAATATAATTGCAAAATTACCAAATTTTCGGTTTAGGTAAAACCAAACAGACACCAGCGACCAGCAAACAATTTGTTATAAGGCTTTGTCAAATCTGACGTACATCCGAATACAAGGAATGTTTTTTTTTCGTTTCAATAATCTTACAATTATTGCATTTAAAGTAAAAGACACGTTAACATTATTTTTACTAACCATTTCGTTTTCCTCCACACTCAGTAGAATATTAAGATCTCTGTACTCTCTTTCTTCGGCTCTATTTTCAATATCCTGAGTCGAGAATTCACAATTATTCATTACGGTACCTTTGGACTCGAACTTACTGATAATACCTTTAATAGTTGAAATGGCGGAATGGGCTTGGTGGGGAAATTAAATTGAAAACATTTTAAATACTGCTCTAAAACTGTTTCCCGCATAATCCCACATAATTATGGATACTTTTTCGTCGATTAAATAATTCATATTTTATTTATTGACACTTTTCCTCATGTCAGGGATAATATTTATTTTATTGGTGCTTATTTGGTTTTACCTGAACCGAAAATTTGATAATTTTGCAACAACATTAACATTTAATTGAATAATTCAAGATTCGCTTATTAAAATTTTTTGAAACTTGGCACGAGGGCTTGTCAGATTGGTCTCGTCAAAAAGTTATCTTACATTTTTTCTGTAAAATGTACAGGGGAGCCAATTATTTACCCCCTTAAAATTTACATGGGATTTCCTATGTTCCGCTCGGCGACGCACCACCCGGTATATTAAAATACGTAAGAATTGTTGTTATTGCGCAAGCTTGATTGTTTCCGCGAAAATCTTCAAGTTAATTCGTCTTTTAATTAACGACAGTTGTAGCAGTATTAAACTATGTATTTGTGGATTAAGTTGATAAACAAAATTGTTTAAAACTTTATCCATTCAATAGTTCTTCTATTTTTAATACTTTTCTAGATCCCATTACATGCATCACCAATTTAGCTCACAATATCTATTTTTTTATTTCTCATTTTTTATCTTCAATATTATTTTGTTTTGAATGATGTAAATAAATGTAATCTTTATTAAGCTTCTAAAGACCGTAAGAAACCCGCATAGGGATATTAGAATAATTAGACCTAAATGTAGTAACAGATTAAATGCATTTTAGATAATATATGAAGCGCTTTTAAGCAGCTTATCGTTTGTTATTCCCTCATTTATTACTCTTATCTTTTTATTAGTAGATTATTTAACAATGCATTTTATTTATTATACTTTTGCAGTAAAAACACATTTTAATATTATTAACTTTTTTTGTATTAAAATAAAACATAACATTTCAATACTTTTATTACATAAAAGAGATCAATATAAAAATGTTATAAAGCATGATACCATTTTTTTTTCTTTGTACCTAATTCGGTCAACTGTATCAACTGGAAACTACATTTAACTGATAATATTTACTTTTAATCCCAAATGCCTGAATACTTAACCTACAATTCAATTGCATATTCAGAACCTTTTAACTCGGTAACGAATAGGATCAAACCTCAGTTTAAAGCAGGACTTTTTTGATAAAAGCCAAGGTCGTATGAGAGCTAATTTGTCATTTTTGGCATTCTGGATTATTCCAGCTCACTTTATAATACCCACTAGATATGATACCCATATTTACAGCAGCGTCGAACAAGCTTGGATTCATCTTTTGAACCAGAAAATATATCGTCTCTTTTAATCTCTATAATCTGTTATATCCCGAATCTCACCCTGTTCTCATACTGTGTCCGTGGCCTCCCATAACTCATAGCATATTTGATTACATCCAGAGGAGCCGTTCTCCTTATTACTGTTAACCGACAAGCTCTAGGGGAGCTTCTATAGGTTTTTCAAGATTTTAACAGTTTTTTTATAGAGCATCACGGAGTTTCCTCGATCATGCATCTCTACAGTCCGGCTGGGAGATCTTCGAACTTTCTAGTTTGTTTGTTTCTTCCTCACTTGACTGTGGAACCTGATGTCTGCTGAGGTGGTTTATTCTCCTCCATGCCCCCAAATCTTTAAGTTCCGTGTTAATAAACCATATCTTAGTTAACTTAAGTCACACATGTAAGCAGTGTTACCAGAGATGGTACAATTGTACCAAATTAGATACTCTTCGCTTTAAAAAAGTACGCTGGTACGACGCTGGCAAATTTGATACAATTTTAAACTTTTTTTATTTCTTCAAAAGAAATTACTTAATCTACTGTCTACAAAAAAGAAACCGCAACAAATAAGTCAACGTTAAAATTAGTATTATTTTGAATTTCTGTATTTAAATTCGATAAACTAATAATTTCCTAATTCGTAAATAGATGGCCAATAAAATACTCGATTCGTAAACTATCGAACTTGGCTATCCATTTGTTAAATTTGTCTTGTCATATCATCTGTCATTTTGTATTTATAATTTGGTACTTTTTTACTGAATTTGATACTATTTGGCTTTAATTTTGTTACAAAAATTTTTTGCTCTCTGGCAACACTGCATGTAAGCTAGAACTTAAGCTTTAAGCCTTCAAAAACTGCCCTCAGATAAAAAAAGCTTTTATGGAGTTACGATATTTTTAACTTTTATAATTTACCAATAATAAAGTCATTTCAACAATTATATGTCGATCAACTCCCATTAAAATAGATACATAAATAATATATTATGGCAGACACAACAAGCAAACGAATATTTAAAGTCATTGACATTTATTATTATGGTTCAGGCCAGACATGTTGGAGTCGATTGACCACAAATTAGCCTTTTATGTATTCTGTGGGGCCATTATGTCGTTTTTATCAGCACAAACATGCAAAATCACCCCTGTATAATAACAGTGGAAAGCTCTTTTTTAGACCGGCAGGAGACTGAGGGACATGACTGACCCTAGAATTCGATTTCTGCGATGAATAATATTTTTACTAGAACATGCAATATGACTGTAGATTTATTTTCTATAAATACACTAACATATAAATTTTCAGAAAAAAAAACTAGCTAAATTTAATTTTATTCTGAAGTATTTTACACATTTTTACCCAAAAAAATATATATTTTGTGTTAAAATTCCGTATCATTAACTCATAGTGCGTTCCTAAACATTTATTCAAAATACCAAAATATAATTATTTTTCTGCGATTTTTATATAAATAGCATATTTTCCGGACACCGAAGTATACCATACGAACCGAAATACCATGTAATTATCTAATTACCACACATAAAGATACGAAAATTGCTTTTTTATTGCCAAAAATAAATTAAGGTGATAAGGTACTTCCTCTTTAGTATAGGTCGGGTAAGAGCTTTTGTGCTTTATCTCATAAACAAGTTTAAGATTATACATAATTGACAAGATTATTTTATTTAATTAAATTGAGGATTTAAAGGAAATGCAGATAAAACTGGAACCCAAAAAGATGCAGTCGTAGTAAATTTCTGTTTAATAAATTTAAAAATGTTTGGTGTGTTTTTATTATGTACGCAATATTATCCATGGTTTTT
Source organism: Listronotus oregonensis (assembly GCA_019359885.1). Lineage (NCBI taxonomy): Eukaryota > Metazoa > Arthropoda > Insecta > Coleoptera > Curculionidae > Listronotus > Listronotus oregonensis. Next base: position 8,919 of record JAHBCN010009738.1, read on the forward strand.
ATTTCATTTAAACATTATTTATATGGTATGTTAGTACAGTTTATAGAGCAAAATAGAAGCTGCTTTGGTAAAAAAATTAACAGCAACCACCAGTACAATCTTTTTAAAAAAGGTGCAGAGAATCTAAAAAACCAAAATACATTGAAAAGTTAGCTTTTCTCTATTTTTTATATGACTATTTCACTCGAGCGTTTTATGTCGGCAACCTGGATCAACCTGGTGTATCAAGTAGCCAATCAATGTCAGTGGCAATTTAAAAAAAATGACATATTGCTTCATGCAAAAAGAAAAATGACCCCTAATACGAGATTTGAAAATGATTCAATAGCAAATATTGAAAAAGCGATAACCCAAGCGAAAATACCAACTAAGAAAAATATTTCTGTAAAATTCATAGTCAAAATCATGGAGGACTACGCATTTAATATAAGAAAAGCAAACGGTGAGGATTAAAAAGATTCTTCGTTGAAAACAATAGTAACTCAAGGAGTATAGTGTAGAAATTTACCCGTTTACAGATATATGCTTCAGAATTGCTCATCTGGTAAGAAATCCAAAAAGAAACAACTTCAAGGGTGAAGAAATTATAAAAATGATATAAAGTTATAGCGACGAAAATACTGACGGTTTACAGAAAACGTTTTGTGTTCCTTTGGGCCTTGAGAGGTAACGAGGCCATAAACAGCAAGGTGCATTATTTTCAGAAACAATTGGATATCATGAAAAATTTCACAAGTCAAGAAGGGCCCAAAAGCCTAGCAAGAAGTAAGTGGCTTGTTCAAAACAAATCTAAACCAGATCTATGCCCCGTCAGACTTTATCTCAAGCTTATGGAAAAAAGGATTACTAACATTTTCACGAACAGGCTTTTTCTGACTGCACACCCAAATTGGCAAAATGGTGTTTGACTTAAGAATTCTTCTCTAGGACTAAACACAATGTCTCAGTGGACAAAAATATCGGTAGAAAAAATGGGAAGGAAAATACATAAAATTACGATCCATTCGCATCGTTCCTCAAAATGACTGGTCATTAACATGCAGGATCCCTGAAGCCATATTTACAGATGGATACTGAACATTACTTAAGAATAATAGAAACCTTTTGAAAAACAAATACTAATGGTAGTCCAACATTTAATGCTGCAGCTCTCCCCACTTGGACTTAATATAGTCAAATAGAAAACCATTCTCCAGTGCTTGGGAAAAATGAAGAAAAATTAAATATCTTTTATCACAACTGCACATTTAGTATAAATAATTAATAATACATAAATAGCTTTGTTTTAATTCTATTTAATAAATGTTTTGGTGTTTATAATAGGACTTTGCGTCTCTTGTGAAATAGTCATGTCGAATATCATTCCAGAGAATTTTTTTAAGCAAAATTTCCTCTGGTTTTATTCAAGTTTGTTGCTATTAGACAATTTCGCTCATGACAATAAATGTTTTTCGCTAAATTGCCAAGCAACAAACTTTTATATCAGTCGAAAGATTTTCCGGCAAATTTTTTTAATAATATTATATATGAAAAACTGTCAAAAATAGCCTTTTTTCATTTAAAGTAAAACATTTTAATTTAATTTTTATTTAATCGCGTTTCTGCGAAGAAGATTTTTTGTAAAAAATCCAAAAACACAAAAAAATGTCTTTTGTTTGTTCTTATTGGTGCATTTTTTGCAGAGAAATGTAGAAAAAACCACTAAAATTGACAACTTAGAAAAAAAATTATAACCCTTTTGGAAATTGTTAAGTTCCAAATAGCTCCGGTGACTTAAAAATATATTTATTTCTTCATTCGGTGTCTTAAGATCTCTTAACCGCCTTAAGTGATTTTTTAATTTTTTAGATAATTTTGGCAGTAATATATCTAAAAATAAACCGTTTAAAGCAACAATTTTTATATAACCTAAATTCTCTGTTAATAAAACTTTTTACAAATTAAGTACCGTATAAACAATACCTACTTAATAGGTGCAAGATTTATAAGAATCCTGTTTACTACAAAAAACATAAGTAGATGTACAATCTTGCCATGAATACTAAGGTAATTAGGTTGGCATAATTCTGGTCAGTGTATACAAATTAATGTAAAATATCTAGCTACTGAAATGTAAATTAGATTCCTATCAGAACGTAGAGTAATAACTCATGTAATGAGGGGTAATCATAAAGGAAAATGAAAATATTTATTCCACCGAAGTCTGGGAATTGCAGGAAGCATAAAATTAAACTTTTTTAAGAAAAGTTACGGCAGAAATTTTTAAATTAAAGATTGATAGACAACATGTATTTTTGTAAGCAAAATTTGGTGAATTTCAGGTAAAATTCGATTTGATTTAAAGGATGTTTAACTTCATTTGTGTAAAAAAAGTTTGTTTGGTAAAATATGCTGTCAAAATTATAAAAATATTATGATCAAAGCACAGTTTTTTAATTACAATTATAAATTTCCATGGCAACCAAACCAGGCTTAAATCATTAAACTTTTTTGTGAATACGGCGGTTGATATTCTACTGTATTTCTTAAAAAATATTTAGATATTTATAATGCACACAAAAAGGTCAAACACATTGAAAATAATTAAATACTTTAATACAAGATACAAAAGATTTGTAAATTCTACAGGGTCATCTAACAAGAACTAAACAGGACCATATTTGTGACCTTAGGTTAAAAAAAAGTTAAAAAGACATCTTGTATATTTTTTTCCGTAGAATTCTAAAAAACACTTAAAAAAATGATTTAAAACTGGACAAAGTCTTCCACATTCTTCAAAGAAACATCTAAAAATATTTAGCTGTTTTATATTTGATTTATTAAAATTATTTGAATCAAAACAAATAAGATAAGACATGAAAATAATATATTCAGCTTTTAAGTGTTACTTTTTTTGATTTACTTTAAAAAAAAGTAAATCCGACACTTTCCCATAACTTTAAAAAATATGACATAGAGTTTGATCCTGATTTTAATATATTTTATGCACTGGATCTTACTAAGCATACGGTTTGTTCTACTAGTCATACGATTTTAAAATATGCGTTTTAAATAAAATTGTCTGACTTAAGTGTTCAGTCCATTATTTTCACAATCTGATAGAATTATCACACCATCTCAAAAAAATGCAATAACAATATTTTCCCTATCTTATGTTTTGTCTTTGGGATATAAATACCAAAAATTAATTTTAAAAAAAGGTAAATTGAAAATAAAAGAGATAAGGACATAAAACTTTTTCCTAATGGAATATAGCGTCCTATTTTTTTGATACATTTTAATAAAAAGAATTTCTTAAATATTTTTAGTAAAGACAGAATCAACTTAATTCATATGAGACAGATAACTTAAAATTTTAAGCAAAAAATATAATACTATTGGGGTTTAAAAAAAATATTTAATTTTCCCTTTTGTTTCAGAGAAACTTTAAAAATCTTTTTTTAATGTGGTTTTTTCTAGCCTTCGTAACCTTTGTATTATTACAACAAAACTATTTTTTCTCATCACAGTAATTATACACCCTGTATAATGTCACTATACTTCCTAAAATTATGTGCATTGTTTTATGTTTATGAAGGTTGGTTCTGGTTAGTTTGCACTTGAAGAAGCCTTTGGATATTTTTATTGATTCAGACTTTAAAATACTTAAATATATACGATTTTGCTGTGGGCTTTTAATCACGAAGTTATAAGTTTACGGTTCGTTACCCTAGGTAAAATTATTTGGCCTTTTCAATTTAAGTACTCGTGTAAATTGCCCCGAAAAACATGTTGAGTGCCAAAAAACAGATTTAATGTTTTTTATTTTTTTGCTATTACCACCAAAATTTTAAAACTAAGAGACTGGTTAAGAATAATCACTATTTGTTTTTCCTATTTTTCCTTAATAAAAATAAAAATTATTTGTTTTGTAAATAATATCTTATTTAAAATAAATAAAATATTTTATTTTTTTCAAAAAAAATTAACAGCAAAAAGCATTAAAATTTCTAGCAGGTGACAGCAAAAATATTCTACAAATGTAAATCTTGTAAATATCTACAATACTTACGTCTACATTTTAAAAGGGCATTATTGTTTTTTTTTTCTTTTCAATTTAAATGAAATAACGATCGGCTAATATAGCAGGCTTAACTTTTATGTAAGCAAAAAATTATAATAAATAATTTATAAACAAAGATAAATTATCCGTGAGAATAGGGAAGTATCCATAAACATCCTACCAGCAGGACCGATTCATTTGCGGACATACATCCAGCTAGCAGGATAAAGACTCTGTACAAAAGTACTTCTAGAAGCACTTCCAGCAAGTTTTTGATCGGTATAATATATCATTAAAGGCAAAATCGGCAGCAAATTGTTTAGCAAATGGTTCAGCTTTTTCTGTAAAGGGAGAAATATTTTATCTTCAAAGGTAAGAAGGGAAAAAGAACTAACAGAAATGTTTTCACTGCTGTTTTTTCGCACAGGACTAAAACTATTTACAGCCATTCGAGCAAGAGAATACACATTTTACCTAAACTGATCAAGTGCCTTGGCTAATTGACCTGAACATCTAAGAATCAGAACATTAACTCATGTATCAAAAATGTTCAATTCAATTTTATGAAATAAAGTGCATTTGTTTATAGGCTGGTAAAAAAATGTGACATAGTTTCTTTTTCTTCTTCTTCCTCATTGGGAGCCATCCTGATTCACTACCGCAGGCAGCGCAGCCTCTTGGGCTTTTTGTGCCTTATCTCCCATTATCTTTTATACCAATCCTCCCATTAGTCTTGTTCCTTCTACAAGTCTGTATAATCCCGAGACTGCTTGGTTTACATATATATTCCTGTGGGCTCATTTCCGGTTGCCTAAGTAATGCCTGTTTTTTGTGATTCAATGCTTCACATTCGCACAGGATATGTTAGGCTGTTTCTTCCCCCTCGTCGCACATTCTGCGACTTAGGTCTCCATTGTATGAGCTATCTTGTGTAGGTGTCCTCTGTTAGTAACGCTACTGTTATGCGAAGTCTTTTCCTACTTTCTCTAAGTAGTATTTCCTTCTTTCTTTTGGGTGGGCTCCTAGTGAAGCTTTTTCCATGTCTAATTCTACTGAGGTCTTCCCAATATTTCTCATGTTTGTTTCGAATCAATTCCCCGGTTTTCCCCCCCGTGCTGTGGTTTTGGTCACTTCAAGGGCAGGTTCTGGTCCAAGGTATGATGTGGATGATCCCTATCTCGCTAGCTCATTCGCTTATTCGTTGCCTTTTATTCCCGAATGTCCTGGTACCCACAAGAGAGTTACTCTGTTGCGTTCTCCCAGGACCTCCAGTTCTTTTGGCATTCCCCCTGTCAGCTTGGACGTTACCTTGGGGTTTAATTTGTGCCCCCAGTGATGCTTGGCTGTCTGTTATTATGCCCCGATCCGCTTGTTTTTATAAGCCCTCCATGTTGACATAAAAAAGTCTCTCATAAGTTCTGAGGTTTCTGTTAAAAGAAAAAAAATACAGGAGTATTTATAAGAAATCCCTAGTTCGTTTTGACGAGTTTGTTTAAGAAATTAGGGATATTTTTTCATCAAAAAATACATGAGAAAGTCGCAAAAATCAGGAAGTATCTATGTATTTAAAACTTGTAAATATATTTATATAAATAACTAATATTATCCAAGTCATTTATCAAAGTGTTCTCACTCATCATAGTCATAGACCACCTATATAGACTAAAATAAATACATTTTCTGGAACTTAAACGCTCCAGAAATATAACAAGCTGGGAGGCCATAAACATTTCAAAAATGTCATTCTTATTTTTTACTTCTGCAGTTTATGTTCCAGAAAAATGCACTTTAATAAAGGTTTCTAAATGACTGAAGACGTAATTATGTGCACCATTAATTTATTTAAATTAATTTGATTTTTTTTTATTTCCTGAATATTATTTTGGGTTCAGTGTAGTTCAACACATGTTAATATAAATATTTTAAATTAAACAAGATCTTAAAATAGGAAATACTTATCTGTAAAATAGTCCATTTAATATATTTAAGATATTTTATATAAACAACAATGGGTTGTTACAAGTTACAAGTAACTTTTTATAGACTGGCCATTTTTTTTGCTTCTCACATTTCGATCTCATTTAGCATCCTTGTGACTGAAAGCAACATTTTTTTTTTCATTTACTGTTACTTCCTTTCTTAATTTCTTTTTTAGTTCTTCAGGAAATATTAAACATACACCAAATAATGACGTTTATTTATGCCAAGATAACAAATAAGAAATTAATGTTATTTAAAATAATTACTGTAATTTTCAAGGTTCCAGTCTACTAATTTTTGCTAATTTTGTGATGGTTGGTAACGACCAAATATTTAAGGCTAAATAAATAAGTAATATTTTGGGTACCCATATTATACGATGGAAACATAAAGTAAAACATCCCCTGCCTACTAATCATTTTAAAATAGCTTTGTAAATTTAGAACATGGTAACTTTAAGAGTGGTACTCTTTTTAAATCTCCTAAGTTGTATGTGTCATATTTAAGCGATAAGCGATTTAATTAAAACTTGTCCTCCTACTAGAACGAAAATTTTGGTACTAACGGCTTTAAAGTCCGTTTTGTTTAGCTTTTTACGCAATTTATTAAGCCACTTAAAAAAAACAAGGTAAATGTCTTTCACAGGACCTTAGATTGATATTGAATTAGGATACCAAAAAACTTGTCCGGTTTAATGCCTCAAATATGTAATCATGCTTGCTGTCGCGAAAAAATTCTGCCAACAGTTAAGAACAGCCAAATTTTGTAAAACAAAAAGTAATTTTTAACTCTGTGGGCGTTTCTTTCGGGAATGACATTATTTGACACAAACACGATACATCTATAGCCCCAGTAGCTAAAAACGCTACCAAACAAAAAATATTCTTAATTTCGTATTACTGCAAAATTAACAAAGTGGCATAGCAATTTAATTAGTTTATGTTTTACCTATCTATTATTGATCTATAATACCTTAGAAACGGAATATGTTATTATAGCAATAATACCTGCTATCACACCTAGGGTATTATATAAGCGGGCATTATGATAATGCCCGCTTATAATGCCCTAATGCGCTAATATGGAAATTTTATTGCTTATCCAATTTTATTTCTCTCACAATAAAGATCAAGTTTATACAAAAAATAATTTTTTCTTTAAACAATACTAAATATTAAACTTTATTTCCAAAATAAAAATTACAATTTTGAAATGTCCCGGAAAATGTAGCTGATCCCACTATAGAATGGTCGGTGTTTTTTGTGATGGTAGCAGCGGTAGTAGCACTAACGCTATTTTGTATAGAAGAACAGTCCATTAAAGAATTTTCAATAGTCGATACGGAATTAACCTCGGAATTAACTGAATTGGCAATCATTTTGGCTACTTTATTTTTGGATGAATTACTTTCTTCTATATATCCTTGAGGTACTGAAGAGCTTTTCCATTTCCCATGTTGTTTTAGCGTTTCAAACGAAGCACCTGCCTCAACAAGTAAAGTTGACGATGTGCGACGCAAACAGTGGCCGGTGTAAGCTTCTGCATTATCCAGTTTTAAAAATTTTGCGATCAATGTTGGGACGCTTCCTATGGTATTTTTTCCAATGGGTTGTACTGTACATCGACCCTTTCTATAGGTAAGAAAGAATCTTCGCTCCTTTATTCCAGCTGGTCTTAATGTTGTGTACTTTTATTAAATTTAAAGCGCCTAAATCTTCTTCAATGATAGTAAAACTTTTTGAAGTTGAAGTTTTAGTTTCTGGTACCTTTATAACCAAGACTGTTCCTCTATCTTCAATGTCATCAATGGTCATTTTGACCAACTCATCTCGTCTTAAACCTCCAAAAACACCCATTACCAATATGACTTTGTGTACCAAGTAGATATCATCAGGAGCCTTCTTAATAAATTTTAATATTTGTTCTCCTTCCAAAACTTTAGACTTCTTCGGGACGTATCCTTTCGACTTAACTTTTAAAAAAGATATGAGACGATGGTATTGCGAAATGTCTATATTTTCATAGACCATCAACGTAGACTTTAGGGTGGAATACTTGGTCCAGAGAGAGTTCGGACTGTATTTTTCCGACTAAAAATAATAAAGTTTGTTAAACATATGTATTAAAATAAAATCAATAACTTACCAGTTCCTGGAAATATGCCATTAAAACGTTTTCGGTTATTTGAAGCATTGCGTTCGCATCTTTCCAAATACCAAATATGCCATACTCCCGATCATACTGTTGCCTTGATTTAACTGGCAAAAGATTTTCGGTCGCTTTTATGACCTTTTTTCTTATATTTTGTGGAATTTCTTCCATTTTGAGCAAATCGTTAAATAAAAAATGCCAACTGACTAACTGACAGAAACATCAAAGTCAAACTTAACACCAGTCATTATCTACTTACGTATACAGGTACAGGTGCAACTTATTTTTTATATTGCGAATAAATAATGTAATTAGTCATTGAAAAACTCTTTTTTGGATAAAACATAAAGCATTGTATGCACCACGGGCTTTACTGGACTATAATGCCCATCAGGTCGAAATCTAGCCCTCGGGCTATTTCGACCTTCAGGGCATTATAGTCCCAGTAACGCCCTTGATACATAAATAGCTATAAAATAGCATTATTAGAACTTGATGTTCTTTAGTAAACCCCAATAGTTTTTTCATGTAACATTAATAGAGAAGCTAATATTTGCTAAATTTCCAATTTGCATACATCTGCTGGGAAGATGCAACACTCGTTTTATAGGCTTTTGACTATGTACTTTGGAAAGGAACTACAACGTTTTACGTCATATGTTTAATTGACCCTGAAATATCAAAAAACCACGGAGTGCTACCATTTTAAGGGGTGCATTTTTGAGATAGAGGTGAATTTGTCAACTTTTTTTTTAATCTTACCTTTAATACAATTTTTGTATACATACCCTGACAGAAAATATGTTTAAAGTTAAATATTCTATGGAAATATTACCTTCTAAAGTCCAAATAACAATTTTAACAAACATTTAAAAAACGAAGCAAATAAGTACAATTTATTTTAATTTTCAGATTTTGCCCCATAACTTTTTTCCACGTAAATTTGGTTATAGGTATTGCTTAACTGGAAAAAAAAAAACTGTTTTCATGTTTTTAAAACTAATTTTGGTAAAAGTTTTTAGGATTTGTAGCGACCGAGATATGAATTTTTAAAGTTGCCTCATTTCACCTTCTTTTGAGCTTTTAATGTTTTTCTTCAAATTTTATCCTATAATGGATGTCTCTCTGGATTTAGGTAGATACAATGTGACATAAAGAAGAAAGATTATTTTACGGCCTTTAAAATGGTACTTGGGTAAAGTATGCGTAGAATGAATAGTAACCAAATTGTGACATTTCAAAGTTGGCTACTCTGAACTAGGGTTGGAAAACTTTGAAACATGGACTAATATCAATTTTTACCATTAATCCTTTTGTGCCGCAAGATTTTCTTGAAAAAAGAGCCTGTGGATGTACCAAAGGATGTAAAGGAAACCATGGCTGCAGAAAGTTAGGATTAAATTGCTTAATGTTCTGCAAAAAATGTATGTCAATTATTGTGAGAACGATGATGTAATTGAATTATCAGAAGAATATGTCCAAGAAGATGCTAATGGAGAATTTGATAGTAATTTTAAAAATATTTTGAATAATTTTAAAATATTTACATATGTAAATAAAAAAAGTTCAATCAGCAAAACAAATATATGTGATTAATAAGAGGTTTTCTATCAAGAAGAATTTAATTTAATTTCGATTTTCCAATTCTGCATAGGTATTTCATAAGATATTGATATCATAATATTAATAAAAAATAATTTGTTTATTTTATAAAAGACACACTTGGTATAACAGTAAAAAAGTGTCAAAAATAGAAAAAATAGTTTTTTGATAATGTATATTTGAAATTAAAAAAAAATTAAAGAGTAGAAATAAAAAAAAATCTTAGTTATTATTAGTTCTTCACACTTTCCTCGGGCATCGCTTTAGAGGTCGTAAAATAGGCTTTCTTTTTCATTCATATAACATATACAAATTACAGGGAAAAATGTTATAGGACAGAGTTAAAAGAAAAACATTAAAAACTAAAAAAACGATGAATAACCCAAATTGAAAATTTATATCTTGGTTACTACAAATCCCAAAGACTTTTACCAAAAATCGTTTTAAAGAACGTGATAACAGTTGTTTTTTCTGTAAAGCAATAACTATACCTAAATTTACTTGAAAAATACTTATAGAGCAAAATTAAAAAAAATAAAAAATGCATTTTTCGTTTTTTTTTGCTTTTACAAGGTGACATTTCAAGAGGAAAATTAGCTTTGAACAACTTTTCTCTTAACGTCAATTTACAAAAAGTGCATAGAATTTGTTGTTTTTTCTGTAAAGCAATAAGTACACCTAAATTTACGTGAAAAATACGTATAGGGCAAAATTTGAAAAATTAAAAAATGCATTTTTCGTTTTTTTTTTTGTTTCTTTTAATATTGAAAATTAAACTTTATTACTTGTTTTTTGGGGTTTTTCGGTCATTTTTTAAAATAAAAATCAATGTTTAATTGACGTTTCGGTTTATTTAGTTAAACCATCATCAGAATATCAAAAAATATTTTTCTATTATTGTATTTAATTAACATGATGAATTTTAAGAAAAGTATGATTGTATATAATTTGTAAAGTAAACACTTACCAACTATATTGTAAAAATTAAAGCACTAGATAACATTCTACTAACATTCTTGTTCAGTGGTTGATATAATCCGAAATTTTTATCTTTTTAAAACTATGAACCAAACATTTGCATTACCTGGGGTTAATTTATACGGAATTGTTTTTATTGGGGTGCAAAAATCTGGGTTTTTTCCCCTTTTATTATTTCTATTAAGAAAAATTGTTGTAAATAGAGTTGGGACCCTCCGTGTCTGTTCTGAAATTTACGGTATTTTGTGTTTTTTTAATGTGAATCATTTTTTTAATGTTCCTTTTTTATTATTTCAAATTCCAAAATATTAACATTGTCAAAGTCAAAATTATGCAAGTTATCAAGTGCATGATTTGACAGGGCTGTGTGGTTACTGTTAGGATATCTTATGCTTTTTTGATGTTCTTTAACTCTGTTTTTTAAGTATTGCTTGTTTGGCCAATATATGTTTTTGTGCAATAAAGGCAGTCGATTTTGATATTAAATTTGTTTGATTAGGGTTTTCGATTGTAGGTTTAATTTTTGTAAATAGATTTTTAGAAATTTAAAGGTTTTTCTGCAATTTGTATTTTGTAAGGTTTAAGAACATGTTTAATTTTTTGTGTTATATTGGGTATGGAAGGGAAATATATTTTTTATTTTCAGATGTATTTTCACTGTCTTTGTTAGAATTGTAAATTTTATTTTTTCGTGCTTTAATGATCGGTTCAGTAAATTTAGTTGGATAGTTATTTTTTTAGGATTTCCCGAACTTTTTTAAATTGTTTGGTCTATGATTTCCACTGATAACTTTACAGCTCTGTCAACCAATGAATTTACTACACTTTTTTAATACTTAAATGGACATTTTGAATTAAAATTTAAATATCTACCAGACCATACCTGTTTTGTAAACCAATTTGTTTTTATTTTTCCATTATCTTGGTAATGTATATTAAGATTAGAAAATTTATTGATTTATTGTTTTCTGTTTCATGTAAACTGTATTTTGGGTGAAAAGAGTTAAATTTATTTAATGTATATTGAAGTTTATTTTGTGGAATACAAAGAATGAAATTTCAATAACAAAACGTTTGTTCAAGAAAACAAAACCAAATATTGAAAATGTTTTGTCAAAAAAAAAATTTTGCTTTTACAAGGTGACATTTCGAGAGAAAAACTAACTTTAAACGACTTTTCTGCTAACGTCAATTTACAAAAACTGCATAGACTTTGGGTTACAATAAAAAACTGAACAGTGGACAAATTCACTCCTATCATATAAATGTGCTCCTTTAAATGGCAGCACTCCGCAATTTTTTTATATTTTAGGGTCAACTGAACATATGAAACAATAAAACCTCTTTAACGTCGTTGTTCCTTTTACCTTTCATTTTTTTTAGCATAGTCAATAACCTAATATCGAAAAAATGAAAATCTAATCACAATTATTTGCTGACTTATTTTCTTCATTTAACGTTTTTTCTTTCTTACAGTTTTGGGAAGTAATTTCCGAAGAACACGGTATAGACCCTAGCGGTATCTACACAGGGGACAGCGATTTGCAGTTAGAAAGAATCAGCGTCTACTATAATGAAGCCACTGGTATGTAATCTTTTTAATTGTTTAAGTTTCTCGCTCCAATAACTTTGTTTCCAATTAATGGTCTGCAGATGGGTGTTTGTTTAGTCAGGACAAAAAATAAAGTGGTTTTGCGAGCACCATAATTATTGCTTTGGTTTTCTTTAAAACTGTACTAAATACCATTAGTATGTATCGAAATAGAAAGGATAAAGAGAGAGAGAGAGAGAGAGAGAGATATTATATTATTTAAATATTTCAGTATCGTTTCAACGTTACCAATTATGAAAATATTAAATAAAAATCGGTGTAAGCCTAGGCTTGAAACTATCTTCGCGTTAAATTTATTTAAAAATAAAACTGTTAGTTAGCCCAGTAACTGAATACCTAAAAGTACCCAAAGCTGTAAATAAATCTGTACAGTTTTCTTGGGTCTTCGCGAACGCTTTCGAGCGAGAAAAAGTTTATCACGATTCCGACGTGGGAACCCCCTGAAAATGGTCCCCCAAAGTCCCAAAAATAAGTTTCCCGTGAATATCTGCCAAAATATGCGAAATAAAGAATTTTTATTCAGACAAAAATGAAGACCACCTCGAAATCTACAAAAATGGTCCTTACCATTTTTTTCGCAACAGCAATATTTTTCGCAAAAACGGCCGTCAAAAAATCCATAACATTCCACACTGGATAGATGTGGTTAGTTGTAAGTCCGCGAGTCAGTGATGTAATAAATTTCCCTGATTTTTGAAAAATTACTGGACATTATTAAAAAGAAAAAAGTACATTTAGAAACTAGACACTCTAAGCTTTCTTATGATGTGCATTGAAAAGCATTTCAATAGATAATGAGCTTTTGATTCGCGTTTAGTCTACAGATTTTCTAGAACTCCGGAAACAGCTAAAAATGCAGATAGGCAAAACAATTTTTTATCAAAACGCAAGAAAGATGGTGAAAGATATTTTCTGGGATCATTGAACTCTTGCTAAGATCTCATTATAAAAAAGAAATGGTAATAACAAACCATTTTTTCAAATAATATCAATAAATTAATGAGATACTCTCAAAGTATTGTCAAAAAACTTTGACCGCTTTTTTAAATACTCTAGAAAAATCATAATGGACCCAAACTCATATGTAATGATAGGTACGAGTTTTACCATTCCGAAGAACTGTGAAAGATCAAAAAAATGTACATTATTGCCCGAGTAATGAAACAATTCGTCCTCCCGCCTATAAGTGAATCCATTAAGATAGCGACATTCTAGAAGTAGAGCGGCAGCTGAAATGAGAGGACTTTTGGGTCCCGTTATCTCGAAAACTATCGATTTTTTGAAAAAAATTATAGGGACTATTTTTGTATAATTGTAAAGCGATCTTCATTTTTTGTTTAAACAAAAATTCTCCAATTCGCATATTTTGGCAGATATTAGCGGGAAACTCATTTTTCGGGCCTTGAGGGGTCATTTTCAGCCCTTTCCCAGCTGTTAATGTTGATAATTTTTTTTTTGCTCGAAAGCATCCCCGAGGACCTAAGAATTGCGATACAAGGGAAAACTGTACAGATTTATTTACAGCACCCTATTTATTAAAGCAAAAATACTTTTAACTTCATCAATAGCTTAAACCAGAGTTAAAAGTGAAATACTACGTTTCTTCGTTATACACATATTGAGTCTAGGCGAGTTCTAATATATTTAATTTTTAAAAGTGTAAAGTAAGCACTCATCTTAAATAATTTTATTTATTTTTTATTTTCAAAGGTGTTTAAGCCATATTTTATTTTGGGTAAATATTATTTAATCCGAACACACTTATACACCCCGTGCCCAAGTCGGCGGCTCCCTTTTTTACCTATTTAAGACCCGAACAAGCCGCAGCGAAAGCAAGATCTAATCAAATCACACCTCCAATCAGGGCCGTTTACAAACATGCTCTACACCGTCAAACCAACCCTTTTATTTCCCAAATCTTTTAAAAACATTAAATATTTACTTTTAACACAAGGCGGTCCTTATAAAAACCTTTTCTCTACTACAATTTTTTCATAATGTAAACGCACGGTAATGGACCAGACCAAGTGCCGGGCTGACGCACGCAGTATGTATATTACACAAAACGTTTCAGCGTGTTTCTTCCTATCATAACTTCGTTATCGTGTGTGATTTCTGAGATAATCACCCATTTTACTACTGACTGACTCACTCAATCGCTTACTCATTGACCTATCAAAATTGTGGAGCACTTCCCAAAAACTTGTAATTTGGTATGTAAGTAGGTTTTAGGACACAAGTAAAGGAACAATTCTGAAAACTGCACATATTCACCTCGAACACCCTGAAACAGGGGGGTATTTTATAAGTATGTAGTCTAATTAAATCTGAGTTTCTGAGGTTATAAATGTCTTAAAATTTAAAATGCAGGCAGGATTTTATTCCCTTTATTGAACTTAGAAGAAAGAGAGAAGATCTCGGCCTCTTAAAGTAGTGAAATTAAAAATTAGACCAAGTTCTGTCCATAATTTTATTCTAAATAAACTATATATCCAAAACACCCTTCTTGTCCCTAGGGTATATAACTGAGCACCTACCTATTATGTGTGTCGAATTAAAAGTCAATCAAGTAGATTCTAGTTCTTTTTCTTCTTCTTTAAGGTGTGTCTTTGTCTTGCCTGTCTTTTGTGATTCAACACTTCACATTCAGTTCATGATATGGTTGGCTGTTTCTTCCCCCTCGTCGTATATTCTGCAACTTGGGTGCCCATTGTATGAGCCTATCTTGTGTGGGTGTCCTTTTAGATTATCCTGCCCTGTTGACGGCCATACTGTTATGAGAAGTATTTCCCTGCTTTGTCTGAGTAGTTCTTCCTTCGTTATTTTAAATGGGCCCTTTATGGAGCCTTTTCCATGACTAATTCTACTGATGTTTCCTCAGCTTTCCTCGTGTTTGTTTCGGATCCATGCCCTGATTTGCTCCCGTACTCTGGTTTTGATCACTCCAAGGGCAGGTTCTGGTCCAAAGTATGGTGTAGTTGATTCCTGTCTCGCCAGCTCATCCGCTTTTTCCTTGCGTTCTATTCCTGAATGTCCTGGTACGTCATCTTGGAGTTTACTAGTGCCTCTAGTGATGCTTGACTGTTTGTTATTATGTAGATCCGCTTGTTTTTATAAGCCTTCCTGTTATTTTATTTTAGACAATGCAGTAAAGCACATATTTCCGTTAGAAATACAGAACTGTGTGTTCCTAGTGAAGTGGAGAATTGGAAGTTCCTTATTTCACTGTAGATGCGCGCTACAGTTCCCTGCTCGGTTTTGGATTCTGCTGTATACTAAATGATGTCTTCAACCGTGCTGGGGAGTTTGGGTTGTTGCCACTTACTTCGATCTGGAATTTACCTCTAAGTTTTTGTTAAATGAGTATTGGGGAATAATCTAGTCTGTTCTCATGTCCAGGATGTTGTCTCCAACCTGACTTTTTATGTCGTTATGTCCCAAACTAGCGTAGACACCAGTTGGTTTGCAGTCGGAAGTAGCCAATTCTTGCCTCTTCCGTCACTATGAGATTAAGTGGTGGAAGGTCCAAAAAACATTCCATGGCTGCTGTTGGGGTTGTTTTGATTGCTTCTGTTATAGCTAAGCAAGCAAGTCTCTGTACCTTGGCCAGTTCTGCAACAGCGGTTCTTTGTCGCATCTTCAGATTTTACTTACTAGAATATCCTTAATGTGATGAAGAAAGAAAGTTAGTACCAGTACTACCGGAGTTTTGCGGTATCCCATTATAAATTTGATAAAAGTCTAAAGAATTATCATCAACAATATCTGACTTAACTGATATACGTCGTCTAGAAAAAATAAATGAAGAGCCAAGAACAAGGTTTTCGGTAAAAGAACGTAAAAATAAATTTTGCACAGACTTACTGGTATGCTTTGTAAATAAAAATTCATAATAACTTTTGTCCGGACTACATACGCTATAATATATTTTATTAAAGTAATATATCATTATCTCTTGTTTCTTTTGCCAAAATTAGTTATGCTTTTTTATCATCCACTTGCTGATTAGTGATTACAACTTTGTATTTAATTTTGACGGATTTATATTGCGTATCAAAAAGCCGTTATATTATTAGTTACCCGTCGTTTTATTGTTTTGGTTTCGGTTTATCCATTTGTTTTTATCAGTTACTTTTATAATTAAATTAATATTCAAAGAGTTAAACGTTTTTAACGATCATGAGACAACTTTGTAATGTTTTAACAACATAATATAAAATGAGAAATTTCCTTTTCTATATTTCATTAAGAAAAGACAATGCCTATTTTTTTAAAATGTCTCTGTTGCCTTTAAAAACACCTTTTCAAAAAACAACACATTAATTAAAACGGGCATAACTGTAAAAACTGTTCTGCAATTTACATTTGACAAAAAAAAATATGGTAGTTGTTTAAAATCGTGGTTCCACCTATTTTTGGCCATAAAATATCGAAACATGGAGATATTGACATGTTTTTTTTTCCATTTTGTTCTATTTTATAGCGGATTTATATTTTTTGGTGTTAATTTTTATTTTTTTATTTTAATGATAAAAAATTGATATTTTTTTCAGTTTTTTGTCAATAAAATGCATCAATTTAAGTTAACCAGTTTCTAGTGATTTCTTTTATATTCTACGTGTAAAGATACATAATTTAAAAAAAAATCAAAAATATCAAATATTTGATTTTTTAAATTAAAAAAAGAATAATCAATTGATATTTTAAATTATTATATTTTTGATGAACTTTAAAAATAAAAAAAATTTGTGACAACTTAAGGAAGATTTAATCATGTTGATTTTACATCCTAAAAAATGGAGCCGTGATTCTAAAAAACTCCCAAAAATATCCACAAGAATATGGGGGAAATCTTAACTTTTCCATTAAATGTGAAAATTATAACAGTTTTAGAAAAAAAATTGACATTTACAATCATTAGTGGGACTAGTAGAAATACGGATCATTATTTTTTCCTATTTTAGTTTAAGTCGTGATGCAGCATTTTGAATAAACCCCAAATTTAGCGCTGTTCCAAATAAAATCGGATACGCTTTTCCAAAAGTTACCGGTTCTTATTGCTTAGAAATATTATTTTGTAGGAGACTGTACAGGTTTTTTTATATTTCACCACACCTAGAGGTTAAACGAAAGGCAATGGATAAAGTGTGTAAATGCAAATGTTTTATGTTCACCTCGTAGTATCTCCAGGACATATTTGTTAATATACAGGGTGTCCCAGAAACAAATGACGGAATAAGGTTTTTTAAATAGATATTTAAACTCCTCTGGACTTCCTCTTTTAAAAAATATATATGTCTATATTTGGTCCAGCCATTTTCAAAATATCGAGCTTCAGAAATTGCAACGTAAAACATACCCACCCATGATTAAACATTTTTTTTAATAGCACGTGAAACAAAGTCAGGATGGTCCCTGTTAAGTGATAGTATTTCATTTTGTATTGATTGCCGCAAAGTTTCTATTTTCTGTGGCCTGTTATAATAAATTTTGTTTTTTAGAAACCCCCACAGAAATTTATCCAGTGGATTCAAATCGGGGCTATTAGTTGGCCACCTAAGTGGACCATGTCTTCCAATCCAAAATTAATATTTATCATTTAAATATCGAGTTAATGTCAAGACGTTGTGTGGGGGTGCACCATCGTGTTGTCAAATAAGGTTAGCATATTGTTGAATTGGTTTATTTTCTAACAGGTTCTCTATATTGTTCTGAAAAAGATTTAAATAACTCTCTCCATTCAAATACCCGTCAAAAATAATGGGACCAATAACTCTATTTGCCAGCAAAGCACATCAAACGTGAAACGTATGCCCTTCTATTATAACTCCCTGTATTTTGTGGGGGTTTTCAGTTGCCCAATAATGTTTATTTTTGCGATTATACATTCCTGATGTTGTAAATATTGCTTCTTGGTGAAAATAATGTTATTTAAAAAATTTGGATCTTGAGCGATATGCGCGATCATCTCTTGAGGGAAGTGCAGCCGTTCCCTCATATTTTCCTCCGTTGAATTTTGAACCGGCATACATTTATATGGATGATTATTATAAAACATCAAAGTAGTATAAATTTGGTAAATTGATTTGTCTAAATATGCTGCTGCATCAGAAACAAACCTTTCAGGATCGTCTAAAAATTTTACTTTTGTATAATACATTATCTGGACTTTTTAAAGCAAATGTCTTACCTTGAAAATATAATAAAATACAGGGTGGCCGGCCATATTTCGACCCATTTTAATCGAGAATAACTTTGGAACAAATAAAGGTATCAAGATGCGGTTTTTGCAGATGCACTTATATTTCTTTAAAGTTTATTCTCGTACCTTCACGATTTTATTGTGACATTCCATTAGCTCAAAAACAAAATGGCCGATTTTCCATTATAGGACAACTATGTTATTTTAATTGGAACACCCTGTATATGTTTCTATATTTTCAAAATTTAATCTTTCCCTTTAAAAAAATGTAACACAAGCTATGGTTATCTCAAAAAACAACGTATTTATTGACCTTCGAAAAATTGACTGCATGTCGACCAACAATATTATTTAACAATTAAAAATTTGCTTCATATGTTACAAAAAAAAGGATCGCCAAAGGTTTAGGTTATTCACAAAATAATAGTTACAATAAGGTTACATTATTTTTAAAAACTACTGTAAATGTTGAAAATGCCTTCCGCCGACTTCGACGCACTTATTTAAATTCGAAAAAAACTTATTAAAACTATTGACTAAAAATTCTTCGGAATTTTTCATTATTTCCGGATATTAATTTTTAATTGCTCTAAATTTTGAGGAAGTGGACTATAACACCTCTCTTTCACATATCCCCACAGAAAAATCGGTAACGAGGTGGCCAGGAAATAGGGCCTCCTCTTCCAACCCCGGTTTCCAAAAACGTTGGTCAGTGAATCCTTGGTAATGTTAGCATAAGTGGTGTAGCCCCATCTTGTTGAAAATAGACGAAATTCAATAGATTTTCTTCTTGCAATTGGGGTAAAAAAATATTTCCAGCATATCACGTAAGTCCAAGAGGTTACAGTTGGTTCATGAAAAAAATGGCCCATAATTTTTTTGCTTTGATATACCACACCAGACTGTGACTTTTGGCGAATCTCTAACGTGTTGTTATATTGTCGAGGATTTTCTGTTGCCCAAAACCTGCAGTTATGTTATTTACTTTTCCATTGAGGTGAAATGTGGCTTCGTCTGACATTATTAGTCTACCCAAAAAAAATGTATATTGTTCCTTACTAAATTTTGAATTCTCTGGCAAAATTCCACCCTTTTGAAAAATCAGTTTTTTTATTTCTTGTAAAATTTGAATTTTGTATGGCTTTAATTTAAGTTCTTTTTTTATGATTTCTTGTACGTAGTTTTAGGAATATGGACTAACTTGAGATTTTTCTTGTTGACAATGTTGGATCTTCCTGAGTTATCTCCAGAATTTGTAACGTTTTATTTAGCAAATTTCATTGTTTACTAATTTCTTTTACGGGCTAAAGTTCCTTACTCCAGAATTTTCTGTACCAGATTTTAATTGAATTTTTTGTGGGTGGAGCTTTATCAAACATGTTTCTAAATCTTCGCTGGGTTTCTTTTACTGATTTGGTTTGGAAACATAATAACACATTTTCCTTTTTCGCTTAACGAGAACATTTTGCGCTTCCTAATTAAAAAACGTCAAAAATGACAAAACAATGGTGACAATGAGGCTTGTTGCTGTTATGGAAACAGATAACTTTGTTTCCACAGGCGACTTTTCAAAAAATCCTTTTAAAATAATATTCCTATTCGAATACAGTCAATTTTTGAGGTCAATAAATGCGTTATTTTTTAAGATAACCATAGCTTGGTTACTTTTTTTTTAAAGGGGAAAGATTAAATTTTAAAAATATTGAAACATATACAGGGTGTTCCATTTAAAATAACAAAGTTGTCCTATATCGGAAAATCGGCCATTTTGTTTTTGAGCTAATGGAATGTCACATAAAAAAAGATACGAGAATAAACTTTAAAGAAATATAAGTATATTTGCGAAAACCGCATCTTGATATCTTTATTTGTTCAAAAGTTATTCGCGATCAAAATGGGTCAAAATATGGACGGCCACCCTGTATTTAAATCATCTTCTTTATTTCTGGGAACAGTCCTGAACTTCCTTTTAACCGTTTTTTCTTGAGAAAATTTCTTTACAATATATCTGATTGTGTTAGCCATCTTGATCTTAAGCGTCCTAGCTTAATAATTATGTGGGCATGTTTTACTTTACAATTTTTGAAGCTCGATATTTTAAAAACGGCTGAACCAAATATAGACATATTATACATTTTTTAAAGGAGAAAGTCTAGAGGAGTTTAAAAATCTGATAATATATAGGGTGTTTCATTTAAAAAAATATAACCTTATTCCAACATTTGTTTCTGGGACCCTCTGTAGATTTACAAATACGTCCTGGAGATTCTAGGAGGTGAACCATAAAACATTTGTATTTACACACTTTACCTATTGCCTATCGTTTAACCTTTAGGTATGATGCAAAACATAAAAAAACCCTGTACATACAACACCATCTCTGACAAAACATAAGGTATGTTCGTTATTCAGTTATATTTTACACTATTTCACACTTTTTGGGCCCATCTAGTCCTAAAATGCACCTTTCATAAGGGCGATTACGTGAAAAAAAATAAAACAGTGTACATTATTTCTTAATAAAAAAAACAGTAAACTTTCAAAAATCAATATCTTTTTAACAAAGCGATCAAAAAATTCAGTTTTTTTTTAAATTTCTTATACTTTGGTTTATATTCCATTAGTTTTTAAAAAATATTGTAAGAACCGTTTTCGAGATATTCCGAAATGAATGCATCACTTTCATAAATGACATATCGACAATATCTCGTTTCACAAACGATAAAAAAAATCGTGTTTCTCAATTTAGGTAAGAGAGACTTTTATAAACCCTATATTTCAATTTCATTTCTTAAGACAAACCGTTTAACGAGTAAACTACCTTAACAGCTTTAATTATGTTAATTAAAAAAAGCTTTAAAGACGTAAGCACTTTACGTTCCTCTATTGTTATTAATTGTGATAAAAAAGGCCCATAAAAATATTAAGAATTTAAATGAAAATGATTCACCGTTTCACGTTGTCTTGGTATCCGGTCTTTTTAATTTGGAAACAGTGCACATACTTACTGTTTCGCATTCTAAGTAGGTATGTAACATGTGCCATTTTTCTTATATAGAAAATTATTTAGTTAAAAAGGCACCTTAAAAACAATTTGTGACCTATCATGTTTGGTTATGGCCAAGTAGGTATATGTAGGTGAAACATTTTTGTTATGCTGTTATATTCATATTGATTTATACCCCATATTTTTTATTTTGATTGTTTTTACGTAGGACATTTCTCATAGTCCAGGCGGCGACTGTCGTAAAAGGGAGCGAACCAGAATAAGAACAAAAATATTAGGATTAGATATTAGACAAGTAATGAACCAACGGTCTGGCTATCTGTCTCTTTTGTTTTTTTTTTTTGAATAAATGTTTTTTTTTCTATTTTTTTTTTTAAATTAATATATACGACAAAAGTACAATGTTTTTTTATTCAAAGGAGTTGTGGTCAGTAGAATATAATAATTTAAGTCTTGCACCCCTATTTTTGACACAAATGTTTTTTTTTTTTAATCTTTGTGACAACTCATGAAGGACTTGCATATACATATATACTATATACTAGACATATACATATATACTCCTAAGTACCAGAGTACCGTGAGGCCGGGTTTTTCAGTTTAACCCACCTTTTTTGCCCCAGTTCCGTCAACGCTGCCCAAGCACTGAAACATGCAAATATTGATTTACAGCACCTTTAACAAGGGTAGTGCCACCACGGACGTTATTTTAAATAACTACTACCTAAATATGTCTCCCCGGCGGGGCGGGGATTCGAACCCGGATCGCCGGCGCGGCCAGCCGAGGCTCTGACCACTACGCTACCGGAGGACCACTACGCTACCAAATGAAATAAAAATTTGACGGACGGCTCAGGCTCTTAACGCAATACGATTTCTATACTCTTTGAGGTACTTGCAAATCAGTGGTTTTAAGAACCCGGAAGGGTATTCGGGATGCGTATAGTGTATTGAATAATTGCAACAGTGCAACGACAATCTTCTGTGAAATCAGGGATGGAACCATTAGTGATAACTATAACTTTTGTTTGAGTATGCATGATGGTCAAGCAATGGCACGAAGGTGACATAATGAAAGATTTAATCCAGGGTTTGATATGTTAAGACATGTATGCATCTCTATGTTTTATTAAAGTTAATATGATGGTCCTTCGATACTTTCAGGAAGTAATGCAACCACATATCCTTTCATTTTTTAGTCTGTTTTATTTGGGTTACTCGCCTTTCTACTTTTTCAAAATGGGGACCCTCTTGGGTCCCGGGGATTTAACAGTGCCCTTTAACCCCTATGAACTTGCAGACGCCTGCAACAAAAAAGAAGAAAACCCTCCAAAAACCCAAAATCACAAATATTACCCACGTTTCGGTCAAGCGGCCACCGTTATCAAGATAGAAACTAAAACAAAAAATTAAACTAAATTTTAAGAAATTTTAGGTCTGAAAACTTAGGAAATTCTGAAAGCTTTTTGAACTTTTTACTGAGGTTTTGTCATAAGTGACAATTTTCAACACATTATTATGCAGGCGATCTACAAGTTGATAGGGGTCAATAGGGCTGGACAGGGTCGGCCTCATACCCCGGGACCCGGACCAAGAGAGTCCCATTTTCCAAAAAGTAGAAATGCGAGTAACCCAAATAAAACAGACTAAAACATGGATCCGCCAAAAAACTATAGAATATATATCCTTTCATATCTTGAGACAATCGAAAATCCCATTTTTCAACAAGGTAATGCCAGCATAACCGTAGACTTCAAGGATCAACATCATATTAACTGCTTACCATAACCTCTAAGATCGCCTTATCTTCTCGCCCCCCCCTCTCGATCATTTTTCGGATATCCTAGATTGCAGATTGGTGAACTTAGCACGAAGAACGCCTCTCAATGCCTTGGAGCATTTGGACGTGAGTTGGAAGTAGGGTGACATAAAGAACCCCAAGAGGTTATGGAGCACCTTATTAGAATAATATCCAGATGTCATAATAGGTACATATGAAATCGACAATCTTCAACACATTATTAAACTTAATTATATTATTGATCTGTAACAATAGGCATAAAATAGGCACGGATCCAGCCTCAAAAAAGTTTGGGCACAGCCACTCAAAAATCGGCCAAGTGCGAGTCGGAGAACGAACTCACTTATGAAGAATCCAGGACTTATACGCCTACGTTTTGAACCATTTTTTATTTGATTTTTTTTACATCTTTAAATGATAACATTGATTACAAACTAAATTAAACACCATTTTACATCAAATAACTTTATTAAAAACTAGCAACATGTCCAGGCTTCACACGAGTGGACATTTATTTTTCATAGCCTGTTACAATCAGTAAAAATGTAGTATTCTAACAGTGTAACAAATTTTGAAATTCGTTTTGTAGTTTTTGAGTATATTGTTACAAACATCCAAAAATACAAATCATCTACTCCTTATAATATTATCGGAGAGTATACAGGGTGTTGGGGAAATTGGTCGAATCCTTCATACCATTGTATGAAGTCTTTACAAATTCAAGCTAGGGCTTCTTTTTTTCGAAAACATTAACTATTTTGTCGACATCCAGGTGCACATCTCTATGTAAATTTAAGAGAGCTAATCTTTTCTGAGCCATTGAGACGCTCAACTAAGATTTAATCATACGGATTCTTGAAAACGATCTTTTCGCGATAGCTACGCTGACCGGGAGTGTAGCTATCGACTCTGGTATGACCAAATTATTTTGGGATTCCCTTTTTCATTTGGTCATCCAGAGTCGGTATTTATTTAAATCTGTCGATTTATTATCGCTAATGAACTGGTGGTACCCGTAAAACGCTTTTTTCACTTTTACAATATCGATATCCAAATTCCTGTCAATTGGGATAGGTATAAAAAATCCCAAATGAAAGAGGTCCAGTACTTCCGGAAATAATCTGTCCCCCAAATCATTAATGTTTGAATATAATAGAGGTATGTATACAGATTTCCGAAATTACTCTTCTACCAATTTGGCCTCTAATTGACCTATTTGTTTGGCCCGAAATTAAACATGGGGACTGTAATGTAACATCCAACTGTTTTGTTCCGTAGCCCCGCAAATAATTGCTTAAATAAGACTCAGCGTTTTGGCGTTTGATTGTAATACTTCTATGACATCCCCTTTTATCTCAGCCCATCCGTCTCAATAGACCGTGAAAGTAAGACACAGGTTACAATTAGGGAAATTAGGGGTTTTGGGCATGCCCACAGTGCCCCCCCCGGTGGATCCGTGCCCGTATAAAATATATTGTATGTTGATACATATTTACTTTTTTCTTCACTCAGTTTTAATTAAAACCCAAACTTCAATCTGGCTTTACAGAAAAACACAGCACTGCTACGGCACTTGCCAATGTTTTGGACAATATCGTGGCCGATTTGGGTGGGGAATGGTTGCATCCCTGTTTTTCTGGATTTTTTGAAAGCTTTCGACACTTTAAACCATGAGCGCTTTGTGCCGCTTTCCCCCCCACGGGTTTGATGACATTGTGGTAAAATTTTTTTGAGTCCTACCTTTGAAAGGTCACAGAGTGTAGTGCTGCAGGAGCAAATGTCATCCTTGTCGCCTGTAGTATCAGGTGTACCGCAAGGTTCGATACTGGGTCCGCTTCTGTTTTTGATATACTCAGCAGATATTTTTTAAAAGTATAGAGATTGGGTCTTTTCA
>JAHBCN010009739.1:0-34076 GCA_019359885.1 Listronotus oregonensis
CATGTCTGGTGTGGTGTGCTCAAGGAAGTTTAAAGGTGTATGGAAGCCCAATACTGTAGAACAAAATTGTCCAGCCGTGCGGGCAGCGGGATTGGGGGGGTCGGCAATG
Organism: Listronotus oregonensis; assembly: GCA_019359885.1. Classification (NCBI taxonomy): domain Eukaryota; kingdom Metazoa; phylum Arthropoda; class Insecta; order Coleoptera; family Curculionidae; genus Listronotus; species Listronotus oregonensis. The sequence goes on from JAHBCN010009739.1 coordinate 110, forward strand.
CAGAGTTTCCCAATGAGTAGTGGGTGGGGGCCAGATTCCCCATAATTCTTTGTTACTATCTATAAAGTTAACATCACCATATGTAAATTTTTAAACATTCATTTTTTTTTTTGAAAAAAATTGGGGTTATTCAACGATATCACTGTAGAATATTTAAAATTATTGTGTAATATTGGATTTTATATCATCTGATATAATATGGAAAGAATTTTTTACAGCCCTCTATTTAAATGGTTGATTTTTTGGGGGAGTTTTGTATTTTTACCAAAATTTTGTAAATAAATAAAACACTTTTTTTCAAAAAATTTTTTAAACTAAATTGTTAAATGAAATAAAAGTACCTAAATGTAAACCTTTTTTTTTTTTTATAATCCAAAGAAACACACAAACATTGTGGTAATCATCTAAAAGATAGTTAAGATTGCCTTACTTTCCCACTGCTATTTCCTATGAATATTTTATTTTCTATTATTCATAATTGATATAGGTATTTTTTTATTCGGTTACCTAACGTTACGTCTCATAAGAAACACCTAATTTAAATATAAAAAATACTTACCTAAAGTAAAAAATCCGGGGGTATTTATTGGATTTGCAAGACAAAACCATACAACCTCCATTTTGTTACGATATTAAGTAACAAACAATAAACACAAAATTATGTCACAATTAAATAAACACTAATCACTAAAATAAAAATGTCAAATCCAAAAACTCCTGCAACCAGAAAATATAATAAAAAGGCAAAAAACCGAAACTAATACGGCGCAAAGGGCACAAACCACAACGAAAACGGCGATTGATAACGACGACGCCAACGGTTGGTGGATGGTACAGCGCGGATATCATACCCCCCGCGTGCGCCGATGCTTTAAAAAAAAGGACCCCCTTATAAAAGATAATGTGTTGCCTAACTGCACAATGATTTATCAGTGTGTAAGTGGGCAACACATTAAAATTTCAGGGGAATTTTTTATTCCCCGGTCGGCAAGGCCAAGTCTGACAGTTATTTTTATACTGGGCTGGACATTTTTTGATCAAAAGGGAAAAACATTGGGCTTCCATACACGTTTAAAACTTTTTTCTTCCCTGATTTATCAGTGTGGAAAAAACAAACTTAAATTATTTCGTGGAATTTTGTTAGCGCAGAATCGGCGGGCCCAAACCCCCGACAGTTATTTTCATACTGGGCTGGACATTTTTTGATCGAATGGGTCATAGCATTGGTCTTCCATACACCTTTAAACTTCCTTGGGTGTGCTTAACAATAGAATTGTCGGGCCAATATTCTATGAAGGATCCTTAACTGGAGAAAGATATCTCAATCTTCTTGAAAACGATATTGAGGACATTTTAGAAGAATTGCCACTGAAAACGTATCGCAAGATAATTTGGCAACAAGACGGAGCGCCACCCCATGCTGTTCGTCAAGTTGTGCAGAATCTCAATCGCCGATACAATCAGTGGATTGGACGTTATGGCACTATTAGATTGTCACCTAATAATCCAGATATTACAATTTTGGACACTTTTCTATGGGGTCACTTGAAGAATGTCGTTTACCAAAATGGGAACACAATCACGGAAGAAATGAGAAAAAAAAATTGTCAATGAAATTGATCGTCTTAACCCAGAACCTCAAATAATATCGGCGGCTTAGAAAGGCTAAAGAGGGGTTAAAGATCATGTTTCGAAAATAACAGGGGTCATATAGAACATTTAAATTATTAGCAATATTATAATTTTTTGATATAAGTGTTCTTATTACCACCATATTTTACTTCGTATTGTATTTTAATTTTCCCCGTTTATTGTAATTTTACTGCTTGGTTTAGAAATAGATATATAATATCATTATAAGCATATAATATAATTTGAAGCCGTTTTTCTGATGAAAACCTTATTATAAAACTACTCCAAAAAGTAATAAACGGATTTTCAAAATTTTTAGGAATTTTTAAGGCATCTCTAAAAAAAAAAATTGAAAAGTATTATTTTTTTATTTTCGGATTTTTTTAGCAATTTTTCAGTAATTTGGGATTCAAATGAATAAAAAAAATATTTACTATAAAAAAAAACTTAAAAATTACATTTATAATTTTTTTTTTCTATTTTGTACTGAAATTTTTTATCAAAATTACATTTTTATTTACCTATATCTCCTTTATTATTTATCTTATCAAAAATGTTTATATAACTTTTTTATAGATAATTTTAAAAGCTTTCTTCATTCTTCTATGATTTTTTTGTATCTCTTATAGTTTATATAGTTGTATTCCAAACATTCCGTGGTAGCAAGTTTCTGCCGGTAAATGTATAGTCTGTCTCAAAGTATACCGTGTTAGCTCTTGCCTTTATTTCTGGATTATACCTGCCGACAGCAATAAAACTGCGGATCGGTAGGTATTAAAGGACAGAACATTAGAGACGGACTTTAATAATGTAAAGATTTATAATTTATTGTTTATTTACGTAAGTATAATCTTAAAATTACATTAAGAAATTAAATATATGCAAAGTTTTAATAAATTTATAACTGCATTATCTATACATAATTACATTTTTAATCTAAATATCTAAATCTAATTCTGTTTGACTATAAGAGTCATCATTAAGATTAATTACAATAGGATTTATGTTGTTTTGGATAGAAATGTAAGAGTTCTCAATTTTTATAATGCGTGCTGTAGTGAATTTGTCCAGCTTTCAACTGGTATGTTAGAAATTACATTTTTTATCAAATTTATAAAACTGGGACTTAAAGTAGTGTGTAACATTTTCTGCTCTGATCTTTGATTTTACTTGGTTCCACAAAAGCTCTATGGGGTTAAACATACAGTGATACGGAGGAAGCCGTAAGACAGTATGCCCAGCCTGTTCAGCCCAATTATCACATACATATTGTTCTTTAATTGAATATGAATTTAGGACTTCCAAAAGATGCGGTTTTTTTGTAATTGAATTTAAAATAAATATCATTTTCTAACAAATATTCCTGGATTACAGTTTTTGAACTTGATGAAGCTGGTGCTTTATGTAGCAGACGGCTGTGGTAGCTTGCGTTATCCATGACAATAACACTGTTGTTTGGAATATTTTTTAAAAGATAATTTTGAAACCAGTTTTCAAAAAGTTCTGCACTTGTATCCTCATGATAATCCAAGCTAAAATCCTTAATATTCTTTGCAGACAACAGCAAGCAGTTGGAGACAAATCCGTCTTCTGATCCAGCGTGTATTATGGTAATGCGTTTTCCTTTATTTGAAGGTGCTTTCGTCTGACAGTTTTGACTGGAATTAACCCATCCGTTGGATACTGTGTCGTGTGTATCGAACTATGTTTCATCAAAGTAACTTATGGATCTGTTTTCTAACCTATATCTTTTAATTTCTTGAAGGTAATTAACTAGTCTACTTGTTTTTTGTCTATTTTGCGGTATTTAAATCCCATATTGGTTTCGTTTTTGTCTAGCTTCTTTTTCAGTTTATCCAAGGTAGAAATAACTCCGCTTTCATAAAGACAATATATTATTATTTTCCTTCTTATTAGGTGCTGATCACTATTGTCTATACGGTGAGATTGAAAATCACTACGTTTTTTTCTTTTGTTCAATTCTTCACTAATAATATCCCTTATCGATGATATTAAAGTTTTTGTAAGTAGACAGGTTTCTTTTAAAGCTTCTTGTTTAATTAGACCTCTACTGATTAAAGTTTCATACACATTTTTTGCTGTTATGCATCTAATGACAAATGATTTCGACGCGATATAGTCATACAACTTTTTCGAAACGCACAGTAAAAACGGTTATTCAACACTGCCACTTAAATATTAGCCAAAATATTTACATGCCTAATGGTTAATACTCAAGAAATACCTGGCCCACCCCTGCCCTTATGAACAAATGGGTTTACCCAATAACAATAGGTAATAAAATCGTTAAAGGTTTATTGGGGTATGGTCCGTCAAAAGCCATAACGATATACTTTGAGACAGGCTATATCGTGTCGGTTATTTGGGGTTTTCTCGATTTTTTGCTGTTTGGCCCTCAATTTTGACTTCAGATTCATGTTCAGCGGCAAAAATACTCCAGAAAATCCTAGTCCGACACCCAGCCCACACCAGTTTTTTTGTGTACCTGTGTTATCGATTCAGTTCCCGAGGGGGCAAATTCAAAATATTGTGGTAGAGATCAAACGCTGTTAGAGCAACACCAATACGTCACGGTTTTATACGGGTTTGCCATATGAGACCGTGACGTATCGGTGTTGTTCATACAGCGTTCGATCTCTAATAACTTTGACATTAAGTACATGATTAATGACGTAATAACCAAAACCAACTAAACGCAGTGGCTAATACCAATTTCGTTTAATTATAATCGGTGGTTCAATGAGTAAATCCGATTAATATTTTTAATAATCTATGGACCCCAGTACCACATTAAGACGATTATATCCATAATTTACCGACGTATCAATGACACGATGGCACACAATATACATCCTGTCAAAATAACGAAGAGAGAATTTGATTCTGTGGGCTGTAAAAAACTCTGTCGTCACGCCATGTGCCAATGCTTTCGACGAGTGAAAGTTCATCGACATCGCATTTTGTAATTTATTATTTCGTGAGCAACAACATGGTTTGAAACATTTAAATGCACTTGTAATTAACCATTATATTATTTTGTTTTTAAGGGGAAGGTAAAGTTTGTTCGGTCATAAAAAGGGCTATTTTCAAGAATTTTTTTAAAACATATTTTTATTGTATATTTATTTTAAACATTTTTCTTTAAAAAATCATGTATCAGACAAATTTTCCGCAATTAATTCAAGCTCGAGAAGGATTCGGTAAAAATATTTTATACCGGAATTAAATTAAAAAAAACATGTATATAGTTATATATTTTTTGCTGTATTTCACCTTTGTTTGTAGTAAATATTGACATTTCCTTGAAACCTGGTTAAAAAATTATATGAAATCAATTATTTTTATATAACAATGTATCTGATATTATGAATTTTATTTTACTACGGCACGTTAAAAATAAAAAAAAATTCCAGCAATACGAACATCCACTTTTATCACACATTTTTTTTTAGTTCAGGATGTACCTACAAGATGCAACTCAAGTTTTTATATGTTAACACGCCAAGTAGAACAAAAAAACGCTTTAAATATATTTATAATGGATGATCCAGTTTGATATTACCTGTGGGAACTAGCAAAAAACTTACTAATCTATTAAAACCTCTTGAAGAGATAACCAAGATTTTTAGTAAGAACAGTGCTTTTATATGAGAAGTAATACCATTACTTAAGACACACTGACCACTGAAAATGAGCTTTAAAAAATCTTCAAAGAAAAGGTGCAAGACTACGAGTACTTCACCAGTAAAAATCTGTTTTGAACAGCTATCCTTTTCAGCTGGAAACAATGAAAGAGCAAAAAGTAGTACAAAATTTAATTTTGTTGCATTATAACTTACCAAAACTTATCTTTAATATTTATCGTTAATATTTTTCTATTTTAATTGTTTTTTGTATTTCTAAAAATAAACCTATAACGTTTTTTCTTTAGTAATTTTATATTAATTTCTTTAAAAAATCCTTATCATTTAAAATACTTATCATTGATATTTTTATTAGGCTGATACCGATATAGGCCGATATTGCACTTTACATATCGGCCTATATCGGTCGATACCTACAAATAACACTTCAGTCAATTTTTTTTATACAAAATTTGGCGACCATCATTTAAAATTCAAATATAAAACTTTGCGTGAAAACAATATCCACGTCACAACGCACTAACCATACATATTCACAATGCCTGATCGACACAAGACACTGCGCCAAGTTTTAATATTACACCTTGGATTATAGCGGAATGAGTATAGAACACTTTGGATTTTTTATCAGTTGATAGGTGTCATTTTTATCCTATTTTAAGCATACGCCACTGCAGATTAATAAACTTCGACTTCCACATAAATTTGGAAAAACCAAGGAAGTTTAAAGGTGTATGAAAAAGCCCAATGCTGTAGAACAAAATTGTCCAGGCGTGCAGGGCAGCGGGAATAGGGGGGTTGGCCCCGCGGAATTTGCGCAATGAATAGTAGGTCAGGGCCGGATTTCCATAATTCTTTGTTACTATCTATAAAATTGACATCATCAAATGTCAAATTCCAACATTCAATTTTTTTTTATTTTTTGCACAAAATTGTTGGTTATTAAAGGATACTACTATAGAATATTTAAAATTATTGTGTAATATTAGATTTTATATCATCTGATATAATATGGAAAGAATAGATAGCGCCACTTTACTGCCTTCTATTTAAATCCTCGATATTTGTGGAAGTTTTGTATTTTTACCAAAAATCTTTGTAAATAAATAAAAACACGATTTTTTAAAATAAATTTCAAACATTGTATGATAGTATTATGTACTTATCACCAATTTTGTGATAAAAGAAGGACAAGATAGTGTAAATGAGTTTAATCTAATCCTAAGATTCTGGTTGTACATTAAAGAGTGAAAATTTTTATAACTGCTTTTTAGGCATATACTTTTCACTAATAACAAACATTCATGAGACAGAATAACAGTGGTTAAAAATGTTTAGTAACCTTTGGTACCTGAGCATCCATTGTAACAGTATCCGTTAAATATTATGTGTGTACAGTATGTCCAGCTTAAAAAGTTGATAATGCAAGATTAAGAAATCAAAAATCTAATTTATTTTTAAACAAATGGTATTGTCTCGAAAGTTGCCTCCTCCCCGATTTTGATCAAATTTGGTATACAGGGGTTTTTGGGGCGCTGATTACAAATCTGAAAAAATATCTTTTCGGCGACGTTTCGTTTCCGAGATCTTTATCATCAAAGTTGAAAATTAAACTAACCTCATTTTCACTATATTCTCCCTTCTTTTTGTACACAATTCTTGATTTTTACACTAAAGTGGCACACGATATTTTATAAACACCTTTTAAAACCTTGTATTTTTATTTATTTTACATCTTTTTTCCATTAAATTGCGAACTTTTAAGTTCAAAGGCAGAAAGCCATATTTGCTTAAAAAATAAAAGTGTAAAAAAGGTGTAAAATAAACAAAAAAAAAAGTTTTTAAAAGGTGTTTGTGAAATATTGTGTGTCAATTTAGTGTAAAAATCAAGAATTTCTGCAGAAAGAAGGAGGAATAGTGTAAATAAGGTTAGTTTGATTTTCAATTTTCATGATGAATATCTCGAAAACGAAACATTGCCAATTTTTTTTTTTAGATTTGTAATCAGCGCCCCAAAAACCGTTCCAAAATTGTACTTCCTTTCATTCAATTAGAGGGACCTGTATATATTAAAATTTGCCTGGTCTGCAGTAATCAATAATTTTGATCCTTTAAAAGAGTGTACTAAATTATTAAATGAAATAAAAGTACCTAAATGTAAACCTTATTTCTTTTTAATAATCCACAGAAATACACAAAACAAACATTGTGGAAATCATCTAAAAGATAGTTAAGATTGCCTTACTTTTCTCACTAATATTTCCTATGAAATTTTCATTTTCTATTATTCATAATTGATATATTATTATTTATTCGGTTACCTAACGTTACGTCTTATAAGAAGCACCTAATTTAAATTTAAAAAATACCTACCTAAAGTTAAAAAGACGGGTATGTTACCCTTGAATTTGCAAGACAAAACCATACAACCTCTAGTCATTCTGTTTCGATATTATAAGTAACAAACAATAAACACAAAATTATAGTCACAATTTAATAAACACTAATCACTAAAATAAGAAGGTTTTGATCAATCCAAAAAACGGTACTCCGGCTCTCATAAAATTATAATGTGTTGGCTAACTTCACACTGATTTATCAGTGTGTAAGTAGGCAACACATTAAATTATTTCGTGGAATTTTGTTATTGCGCAGAATCGGCGGGGCCAACTCTGACAGTTATTTTCATACTGGGCTGGAGATTTTTTGATCGAATGGGCCATAGCATTGGGCTTCCATACAACTTTAAACTTCCTTGGGAAAAACGTGTAAAAAAACGGCAGAATAGTAGTCTTTTCTGGACGTAAGAAATGTTTTGAATTTTTTTTCTAAATAGCTTAAATATGGTGTGAAATGTTCATTATAAACCTTAAATTTAAACAGACATCGTGACCATAAAACGTTTTGATACGAGTGTTGCAGACCAATCATTAATAACAAATTGACCACTTAAGTAACCTATTATCTATGAAATTACTTTCCGGTTATACGGACGTCTATTGGAATATATGTACTATGTAATATAACTATCATTGCTTTTAAATAATTGTATTCGAAGGCAATCCAACTGAAATCCAATCTCTCGTAAGTACTTTTTCAACACCATTATCGGCCGATAATAAAAGATACATAAGTTATTGTTATTGCCAAGTTTTATGTTTCGTCCATTATAGGCCAGTTACCGCAAAAGTGTTAATGCCGACGAATTTATTTAAAAATATGCATTTATTTTGTAAAACTATAAAAACTACATGCGTTATAGTAACTTAAATAATTTAGCAAGGTCTTTAGTCGGAACTTCCCTTGCTGATAATGATAAATAAACCACGAAGCAACAGCTCCTTTTTAAAGAGAAAATAACTCTACAGGGTGTAAAAAGTATTATTCTGACGATTTTAATAGGCGATAGTGGAGCACAAAACAAGTCAAAAAGTGCATATGATATAATAGGTGCCAAAACTGGACAGATTTTTGTCTAAACGATATCAAAGTTACAAAATTTGGTAGCAATCAGGGTTGTAAAAAATCATGATTTAAAAAAAAATCAAAATTCGCGATTTAAAAAAAAAAATCATGATTTTTTTTTGAAAATAGCACAATCGAAGTTTGTAACGTGTCCTTATTCTTAAACATTCTCCTATCTCCTAATATTTTTCGTTTTTATAAACTCTTATATTAAATATTTACCGCGAGCAAGCACTTGTACTTTCTTGAAAATTCCTGGTTTTGTCTTGCAAATCCAAGGGTAACATACCCCCCATTTTTTACTTTAGGTAAGTATTTCTTATATTTAAATTAGGTGCTTTTTATGACACGTAACGTTAGGTAACCGAAAAAATAATAATACATCAATTATAAATAATAAAATAATGAAAATTTCATAGGAACTAGTAGTGAGAAAAGTAAGGCAATCTTAACTATCTTTAAGATGATTTCCACAATGTTTGTGCATTTCTGTGGATTATTAAAATGAAATAAGGTTTACATTTAGGTACTTTTAATTCATTTAATAATTTAGTACATTCTTTTAAAGGATGAAAATTACTAATTACTGGGCAGACCAGGCAAATTTTAATATATACAGGTCCCTCTATTTGAATGAAAGAAAGTACAATTTTATGCTAAAGTTCCTATTTGCTTTTTCTGTATTTGTTTAAGAAGAAATTAGATTTTTGGTTTCTTAAACTTACATTATCAACTTTTTAAGCTCGGCATACTGTAGACACATAATATTTAACGGATACTGTTACAATGGATACCTAGGTACTAAAGGTTACTAAACATTTTTAACCACTGTTATTCTGTCTCATGATTGTTTATTATTAGTGAAAAGTAAATGCCTAAAAATCAGTTATAAAAATTTTCACTTTTTAATGAACAACCAGAATCTTAGGATTAGATTAAACTCATTTACACTATCTTGCCCTTCTTTTATCACAAAATTGGTGATAAGTACATAAAACTATCATAAAATGTTTGAAATTTGTTTTAAAAAATCTTGTTTTTATTTATTTACAAAGATTTTTGGTAAAAATGCAAAACTCACAAAAATATCGACCATTTAAACAAAAGGCTTCTTTCCATATTATATCAGATGATATAAAATCCAATATTACACATTAATTTTAAATATTCTATGGTAGTTTCGTTTAATGACCAACAATTTTGTGCAAAAAATAAAAAAAAAACAGTGAATGCTTGAATGTGACATTTGATGATGTCAACTTTATAGATAGTAACAAAGAATTATGGAAGTCCGGCTCTGACCTACTATTCTTTGCGCAAACTCCGCGGGACCAACCCCCCTATTCCCGCTGCCCTGCACGCCTGGACAATTTTGTTCTACAGCATTGGGCTTCCATACACCTTTGAACTTCCTTGCCTTGTATGCCTGTCTATTTAAAATTTTATTAAACACGAGGCTTTCAAATTTGACAATAATGTTATAAAAAGAATAAACACTTTGTTAAAGGCCAGTTGATTGGATACAAGTAAGAAGAAATTATACTATTGACAAATATTTCTAGGAATTTAAAAGACGATCCTGAAAAACGTCAGTAAGAATACACATTTTAATGTCTTCTTTTTACCACCATAGAGAAAACACAACACAAAAACAGCAACACGATAGGAATGACATCAAATAAGAATAAAAGATATTTAACTCTAGAAAACTAGTCATTAGTGTGTTGTTAAATTGTAGAAAAGAATCAATTTGATCTTTCGATTTCCCAATAATAAATGGACATAAATTTTTGTTCTATAATTCCAGCCTTCCTTGTTATGTGTCGATGTCATAAAATAAAAAATATATTTGCAAATGCATAGTGTACATTTTAGGGATCGATTCTTTTATCGTCTTGAATTTAAGATTTGCGGATATTAGATTTCAAAAAGGTAACAGGGAATCTCGTCCTAGAAAAGTTTTCACTTTTGTCTTGTCGTCTCAAACCCACACCCTAACTTTATTTTTTAAAATCACTTTGAATTTTTAAAACAAAAATCTATCTCCGTCAGAAAAATCAAAACTGAAACTAGAATTTGTTTTTTTTTTCAAAATTGTCTATCTATTCCCCCCATGCGCGACAAACCTAAAGTTTACGCATTTATTTAAGAAATTTTTATCTAAAAAACCGCTTTACAGAATTATTATCAGCTTATTGAACAAATTTAAACACTATGTTTTCCAATCAAAACTATTTTTTTAAAATTGGGTCATGTATTACATAAATTTACTCGCCAAACTAACAGAAACCCAAATAAGCTTATCAGCTTTGGTATCTCACTTTTTACCAATCATTTAGTAACACCGTCTTATAAGGAATTCACCAAAAGGTTATCAATTTGCAATTATATAGTACGTAAAAAACAGGTTGATTATTGCAGTGGATTACCGCAAGGACTACGTTTATGCATTGGGTCATTAAAACTAGTAGATGCAGAATTCTTATTTTAATTTTTTATTATACTTGTTATATACAGGGTGATTCATGAGGAAAGTTCAATACTTTAGGTACGTAGTCAGGGTCCAAAAATAAACATAATAGTCTATACAAATATGGGTCCGCGAAGCCTTCGTTTCCGAAATACAGGGTGTTTTAATTTTTTAAATAAAAAACAAGAAACTGTTATAGTTGCCACGTGTTGTGGCCTTTAACTTTATTAAACCTAGCTTATGTTTTGCTGCGCATAATTTAAAAACAATAATTTTAGTAAAAATTAAAATACATAATGTTTAATTATACATTTTGTTATATATATTTTTTTTAATTTGGTATAATAAAATCAGATTCTTTGTAAAAACGAAATCAGATGCGTCGTAATTTTTTTAAATCCAAATATCTCGAAAATGGTTGCTCATATCAACTTTTAAAAAGTATACCTTTGTGACGTAAAAATGACAAAACAATTATTTAATTTACTTAAACATGTAATACAGGGCCGTACCAAAAAGTTGTAATTGTTCAAAATAGTAAAAAGACGTGTAGGTGGCACCCCCTACAAGTAAGAGCCGTACTAAGATTAGGTTCGAATCTGTCATACCCAAATCCCCCACGATAAACACGAACTTACGGTCAGACATTGGAAAAGGACGTAACGCGTAACTAAAGTCGATAAAATATGTTGCCAGCTTGAAGTGAATTTAAACATTTCTAAATAAAATTGCCTTTAAGATCTATATTTATATTAAAAAATGGGCATAAAAATAAATAGATTACTAGATTTGACTTTAAAAACTAAATAATTTAAAGATAATTTTGCTACATAAACCATTTTTTATTTATTTTTATTTGGTTAAGTACGTTTCGCATTGCTACATTTCGCCCGCAAAGGAATTTCGCAGGCGGAATATGGCAATGCCGCATCAACGCGCGTAGGAATTTTACAACCGGTCCGTTGATAAATGGAATGAACCTGATTAGGTGTAGTGCGACGTTGCCCTGGATTTGTTTAAGTGTTTTGTGATGTTTTTATTAAAACTATCTGTTAAAACTATTTACAAACTTATATTAAAAACTCTAAAATGGTGCGTGAATGTGTTTTGTGTAAAAAATTGGACTATTTACACGAAGATGTGTCTTTTCATAGGTAAGTTAGGTTCTGTTTGCTAGGCGATGTTTTTACCAAGGTCAGTGACGTAGATTTACATAGCCTGAAGGAAAGTAACTAGACCAAAGGTTATTTATGCATTGTACTTATTTTATTATTTTTATTAGAATATTATCGAATTTATTAGTTTGTGAGTAGGTTTATAATATTGTGGGAAAAATTATACATTATACAAAAGGATTTTCTAATATTTTAGGTTTCCCTCAGATCCAATAACAAGAAACATTTGGTTTTCTCTCTGTGGGAATTGAAGAGGGACAACATTTACCAAAGCACCCTGTGCTATGCTCAGACCATTTTGATCCACAGGAGATTTTGATTAAGGCAAACAATAGCAAATATTTAAGGCCTGGAGCCATCCCAAAAATTTTACATCATATATTTGACAATCAATCTGTTAATGGAAGGTAATTATTATAGATTAATACATTCAAATTATTGTTAACATTGTTTTTATATTTACGAATCTTCGTAAACTTTGGTTCTTGATTTAAAAAACACATCATTTTTTGGTGTAGGTCTATCTAATAACGTTTGAGCTTTTATGTTTAAAACAAGACATCTTTTTGACCTATTCATTTTTTAACTTAATTAATATAACTGTATTTTTAGCTCTGACTCCACTTTACTTGAGACTCCCCTAGAAAAGTGAAAGGGTATGTAATTAATATGGTCGTACAAAATCAGCAAAAGTTTTCTAAAGGTTTTCACGTATTATTTTTTTAATTTAATTAACTTTTGGCGATGAAGACATATCCATGGATAATTGGGTGTATGATTTATCGAAAAATTTGACCACAGCGAGCGCTGCAATCAATTTAGCTGTCCCCAAAATATATTTTGCAACATGCCAATACAATTTTTTGAAATTTTGAAAGATAATGCTTCATTTTGCGATTTTCTGAAAAAAAAAATTGACATCTAAAAAAGTCACGTGATCATCCTTATACAGGGTGCCACAGATTCAAGTACATGCATGGGGATCTTGGAAACCGGAAGAGATACAAAGTCGGTTAAATTATTGAAAAGTTGCGCATTTAGGTGCCTAACAACATGCCGTTTAGAAAGTTGTAAAATTTCGAGTACTTCCGGAGATATCCGGAAAAAACCGAAATTTGCCGATTTCGTTTTTATTTTTTTTTCTGACGTTATTTAAAGAGATATGGAAAAATAAAAGACAATTTTTCATGGCCACTCTACAAAACACCGTTGAGAGATTTTTGGTACGACGTTTCGTTTTCGTTAAACCATCATCAACTTTATTTTTTTAAATACGGCACTCAATTGTTCATTGCATTTTTTTGAAGCAGTTATAATCCCAATTACAATGATGTATAACACTTAATATTTTTCTGTTAAATAAACATATTTTTCATAAGAGACAATGAGTTAGACAAGGAACGCACAACATTTCTTATAGGGACGTTTCATATTTGTTAAAAAATATTAAGTGTTATACATTTTTGTTATTGGAATAATAAGGGGTCCAAAAATGAAATAAAAAAACCAGGTCCGTATTTAAAAAAATAAAGTTGATGATAAATCATCGAAAACGAAACGTCGTGAGGAAAATCTCTTAACTCTGTTTTGTAGAGCTTAAAAAGTGACCACGAGAAAGTATCTTTTGTTTTTCCATATCTCTTTCAAAAACGTCAGAAAAAAATTCGTTTTTTTTTTCGAATATCTCCGAAAGTACTAGGAATTATGCAACTTTCTAAAGTGGATATGGTTAGTTACGTAAATACACAACTTTGCCATAATTTAACCGACTTCATATCTTTTACGGTATCCGAGATCCCCATGCATGCACTCGAATCTGTGGCACCCTGTATACATTATTTGGCATTATTTTTCAAACAAAACTTTTGGCAAAAAAAATTACCCGAATTAATTGGGGAAAAATTTTCCCATTTGATGCGGACTTTATGGACACTGTATATTATCTTAGGAATAAGTAGATAATTTTTTATTTTGCCTTATATCTAATATTTTATGTTATTTTTTGTGTACCGTATATAATAAAAAGTATCCCCAGTTTTTGTCTTTTTTTATTAATTTGTGGCCCACATTATTCTTAATTTATAGGAGAAAAGTAATTTTGTTTAAATAACCAATATACCAAAAATATTTTATGTTTTTTTAGAATAAAATATTTTATAACTATTTGTTGCTAATCAATATTTTTTAATAAACTAAAATTAAAAGGATCACCATAATTAGAACGATTTAAAAATTAATATTTTTAATAAATTTATATCTAATCGAAACTTCTAACATAAACCATACGCCACTGGTCGAAACTGCAAGGCTCCGTACAATGTTGCCTTGATCAGTCCTAATTTATCTTCTATCCTTTTTCCCCTTATATGATTTTATTGATAATGTCTGGGACAAAACAAAGTGTCACTTATCAATGAAATGTTAAGTCTTTTCTTTCTTTCGTCTGAGGTCATACCAAAAAACCCCTGGATACCCATTTTTACTCCAATATTTCCATTATCAAAGATTTTATTTAAAAAATAGAAAAATTAAATAAAAACTTTAACACCCTGTATGTCGGAAACGAAGGCCTTGCGGACCCATACTTGTATAGACTTTTATGTTTATTTATTGAATTACGTACCTGAAGTATTGACATTTTCTCATGAATCACCCTGTATAGGTAGTTATTATAGTTATATAAATAATATAATAGTTTATATGACATACATATCTAGAATCTAAAATTACCTAAATCCCCAAACGAAAAGGTTTAAAATTTAAACAATCTGTGAATCTAGAGCTAAAAGTTTTTCATGGTTTCGAATTTCTGCTCCAGTATTAAATAAAAAAATATTTTTACCATTACTTATCTACATGTTTAAAATCGCAATAGTCTAAGGTAAATTTCTTTCCATTGAGTAACGTATAATAAAAATTTTATTAACGGTGACATTGAATAAAAAATCGAATTATAAATATTAATGCAACCATAAAAAACCAAAATAATTCAAAAATAGTTTTTACACATTGAAAGTCTAAAACGGGAATAGGGTACATTTTTAAATAAAAATTTTATAATAAAAAAAACTAAATAATCTCAATTTAACTTTAAAAATTAAAAAAAGTTAACATCACGCATCCCTGGTGGGGATCGAACCCACGACCTTTGGATTAGAAGTCCAACGCGCTATCCTCTGCGCTACAGGGACTGATGATTAATATTCGCTACAAACCCAATTGTTAAATAAGTAATTACATATTCCTTTTATCTAAAAATAGAATATGAATGATCGCTCGTAAAAAATATATTAAAGCATGTGTCTGACAATAAATAATGATACATATTTAAAATTTAGGTCAAGATAATTTATAAAAATGTTAAACCGATAGCAAAAAAAAAAAAACATTTTACCTAATTTTGTCAAGCTTGTTTAATTATTCTTTTTAACAAAAAATAATGACGTCAAAAGTTATAACTAAAAAAAATAGGACTTAAGATGTTTACGTCCTAATAAGCCTTTATACTATAAGGATACCCCCTAGAGGATACCTAATTAAGCCCCGCTAGACTTTGTCGGAGCTCCCCACCATTTTAAAAATTAACTTTAAAAATCTTCATATACAGGATGTCCCAGAATATGTGGGCAATCTTTCGGAATCTAATAGAAAACCTAAATTAAGACAAGTTCCCATAAAGTATCCCCTATGGAGATACAGGTACATGACGGACGCTCCTGTAAATCGTTTTTTTTTAATAACTTTTAAAACACTAGGCGTAAATTAATATTTTTTTTTAATATGATGGTTACTAGATAAGTCTTTTTAAAGTAAATCCATTAAATCATATTTGGCTTATTTAGTTTGCCAGGAACGGACTAGCTATTAAACAATAATAGCAATTTTTTAACACCCTGTATGATAAAGGCTAAACAATATTATTTCTGGATAGCTTTAATCTTAAACTAAAAAAAAAGGTATTGATTGACATCGATAAAATCAACTGTTTACGAGAAATAAAATATTATGGTTGGTATTTTTTTTACATTATACAGGGTGTTTTCTAATTGATGGGTCCATTTTAATAAGAAAACTTTATATGAATGTATGTCTTAAACGTCTTATTTTTTGTGATAGAGTGGTAAAATTTTTAAAAATAAATTATTTATTTTTGAAAATTTTACCACTCTATATCTCAAAATGTAAGACGTTAGGACATACGTTCATATAAAGTTTTCTTCTTAAAATGGACCCAAAAATTGCCTCCCTAAATATTGAGGTTCAATTAGAAAACACCCTGTATAATGTAAAAAAAAAATTACCAACCATAATATTTTATATCTTGTAAGCAGTTGATTTTATCGATGTCAATCAAGAAAACTTTTTTTTAGTTTAAGCTACTTAAAAATAATGTTGTTGAGCCTTTATCATACAGGGTGTTAAAAAAACTGCTATTATTGTGAAAGAGCTAGTTCGTTCCTGGCAAACTAAATAAGCCAAATACGAATTAATGGGTTTGTTTTAAGGGGAAATATCTAGTAACCATCATATTAAAAAAATATTAATTTACGCCTAGTATTTTAAAAGTTATTAAAAAAAAAACGATTTTCAGGGGCATCCAATACGTATCTGTATCTTCGTAGGGAAGGGTCGTAGGAAAAAAGTTTACGGGAACTTGTCATAATATTTCTAGGGTTTCTTTTAGATTCCGAGAGATTGCCCACATATTTTGGGACACCCTGTATAAAGCTGCTCCCCTTTGAAGAGGGAAACTGTATTCCCACCCTACATCTTATGATTGATGACTAATTATTTAGTAGAGTTATCATAATTATGGTAATTGTGTCGAAAGTTGCCTCCACTCCGATTTTGACCAAATTTGGTATACAGGGGTTTTTTGGGCGCTGCTCACGAATCTGAAAACAATTTTTTTCGGAACGTTTTGTTTCGAGAAAATTACCATAATTATTATAGTACCACCTACTTTGTTTTAGAAAGTGACACATCCTGTATAGAGCGTGTTCCCAGACATGTTTTCACGAGTCATTAACTTGGGTGGGTCAGGACTGTCGACAAGTGTACCTGTTTAGAGATAATAATAGAAAATTTCTCAGAGACTGTCTATAATATTTTTTCACCTGTTTTACAGACATGCTAGGTCGACTACGTAACTTGAAACAAAAGTCGACAATGCATTTTTTACATTATTTGTTAAAAAAAATCTTTATAAATAATTAATATTTTTATAGCCGTAGGAATAAATATAACGAAGTATTCTTTATTCTACAGGATAATTTAGAACTTATTCTCAAAAACTAATGGAACATTCGTGGTTTATCAAAGAAAATTCTAAGAATATGCGATAATTGACAAATTCGATGAAATCAGCATTCAACATGCTGATCAAAACTGTCAATGGCAAAATCACCCAAACCCCAACCCAGAACCCCAGTATCGATTTTGCAACATATCACACATACACACCTTATACCACCACACCCCTGCCCCAACCACCAGCTTGAAGGTGCGGGAGGTCTGGGGTGGGTTTGGTGTAATAAAGCGAGGGTAGAATGAAAAACGGATTGGAAAAAGTGGTGAGCAGTGAAAGTAAACCAACGAACTCAAGGACTAGAATTAATGCAACGCCCAGTTTGTAGGCAGGGTGTTTGGTATAGTGATCTGTTTTGTTTTTTGGAAAAACGTAAACAAATTGCCAGATCTCAAAAACCAAAATCAGGAAATTACCTTGAAAATGTAATAAAATTATTCAAAAGTATTGGTTTTTGTGTTAATATAGGCAACATCGATTTAAATATAAACATTTATTAATATGACAGTTCCAAGCACCGGCAACAAGCTTGTTTTGGACAGCTGCTGCATTCGTTTAATATAAAATGATAGTAAATCAGGTGTTGTACGGCACTTCGATGTCATTTTATCTCTTTCTAGTAGGTTGTATTATTCAATAACACGTTTCGTAAACTGACTTGATCAACAGCAACCGAACTGAGCATCTAAAGTAAATGTCATACATGTCTGTCACTTTAGATAAAACAAAAATCGTTTTCCGACTTTAAAAATCATTTTTAACAATAAAGAATCATCGATTTATAAAAATGTAATTTATGGTGCAATGCCATAAACATTGAAAAAGTTATTATTTCCTGAGTTATGTTATTCAGTGTCTTTAATCAATATTGCCGTGCAGGGTGTTTACAAGAACTATCCCCCCCTGAATATGTTAATGCCAAACAAGGTTTGTTTACTTTATTTCTATCCAAGAATTCGTTAAAGCAAACGCTTTGAAATAAACAGGAAGAGTTACGCATCGATACTCTTCAGTGTCCGTTGGGAGCTTTGGTTAAAGTGGGGCTGGGGGATCTGGAAGATGAAGTAATGTCAGAGAATAGAAAGATGCAGAGGAGGGAAAAGAAAGATTTAGAAGTGAAAGAAAAGCTTTAGAGAAGTTCAATAAAAACAAATGCAAATTCGATAGGTACCCTTGAAAGTGTACTCGTATCTTGGTGCTTCGGTGAGGGGATGCGGTGAGATAGATAAGGATAGAGTGTAGGAAGGGGTTGTGCACAGAGGTTAACAGTAACAAAAACGCTTTAAAGAAGTTTAATGTATCTGTGATATGTTGCAAATCGTTACCCGTAAAAGTGTACGTAATGGGTCTGGGGTGGAGTTATGGTGGTTGTAGTCACTGAGACTTTCGATCAGCAGGTTGAAAGCTATCTCTTGCAAAATTTTAGCAAATTTAGTCAAGAGTTGATTCCCTAGGCCGACAGTGTACGTGATCTGCAATACTAGATCCGCCGACCTTGTCTGTGAACGATCTGATTTGTCATATTCACAGACGAACATACTAAGTCCACAATTTGTTAAACGATCGGTTTCTGAACCTACGTTGTCTTTTAATTAGTTGGCAGATATTTTATATTTTGACATACTGGGTAGTATGACTTAGTATTTTAAGCTGGTCTAAAATACCTCTTTAGTCGGTGAACTGTACAAGGTATAAAATGGAGAAAAAATTGCTCCAATGGGTTAAGGCATTTTAAAAATCAGTCAAAAGGATGATAGAAAGAAGAAAATGAAAAAATGGGTTAAGACATGACTTTCAGAACGAGGAAAATATGGTGCTATGCAAATCCCCCACGATAAACACGAACTTACGGTCAGACATTGGAAAAGGACGTAACGCGTAACTAAAGTCGATAAAATATGTTGCCAGCTTGAAGTGAATTTAAACATTTCTAAATAAAATTGCCTTTAAGTTCTATATTTATATTAAAAAATGGGCATAAAAATAAATAGATTACTAGATTTGGCTTTAAAAAAAAAATAATTTAAAGATAATTTTGCTACAAAAACCATTTTTTATTTATTTTTATTTGGTTAAATACGTTTCGCATTGCTACATTTCGCCCGCAAGGGAATTTTCAGGCGGAATATGGCAATCCGCTTCAAGCGCGTAGGAATTTTACAACCGGTCCGTTGATAAATGGAATGAACCTGATTAGGTGTAGTTGCGACGTTGCCTGGATTTGTTTAAGTGTTTTGTGGTGTTTTTATTAAAACTATCTGTTAAAACTATTTACTAACTTATATTAAAAACTCTAAAATGGTGCGTGAATGTGTTTTGTATAAAAAATTGGACTTTACACGAAGATGTATCTTTTCGTAGGTAAGTTAGGTTCTGTTTGCTAGGCGATGCTTTTACCAAGGTCAGTGGCGTAGATTTACATAGCCTGAAGGAAAGTAACTAGACCAAAGGTTATTTATGCATTGTACTTATTTTATTATTTTTATTAGAATATTATCGAATTTATTACTTTGTGAATAGGTTTATAATATTGTGGAAAAAATTATACATTATACAAAAGGATTTTCTAATATTTTAGGTTTCCCTCAGATCCAATAACAAGAAACATTTGGTTTTCTCTTGTGGGAATTGAAGAGGGACAACATTTACCAAAGCACCCTGTGCTATGCTCAGACCATTTTGATCCACAGGAGATTTTGATTAAGGCAAACAATAGCAAATATTTAAGGCCTGGAGCCATCCCAAAAATTTTACATCATATATTTGACAATCAATCTGTTGATGGAAGGTAATTATTATAGACTAATACATTCAAATTATTGTTAACGTTGTTTTTTATATTTACGAATCTTCGTAAATATAAAAAATGTTTGTGTGAAATGTGATATGTTTAAAACAAGTACATCTTTTTGACCTATTCATTTTTTAACTTAATTAATATAACTGTATTTTTAGCTCTGACTCCACTTTACTTGAGACTCCCCCTAGGAAAGTGAAAGGGTATGTAATTAATATGGTCTTACAAAATCAGCAAAAGTTTTCTAAAGGTTTTCACGTATTTATTTTTTTAATTTAATTAACTTTTAGGGATGAAGACATATCCATGGATAATTGGGTGTATGATTTGTAATTAAACCTGGATTAATTTAATCAGTGTTGAGAATGTGAAAAATATCATGTCATATTTGTCACAGTCAAAACAACGCTTAAGTTAATCCTGGATTAAACACTGTGGTGCAAATGGCCATTAGAAGAGTAATAGGTAATTGTAATTGAATTACTTTTTGAAAGTAATTGCGACAGCGCTGACACAACCAAAGATAATACTACTACGAATAGATGGTTCATTTAAATGGGGCGTTTTGAATCAGTTCGGAGATATCAATGCTTCCGTAAATGCGAATAAAATTAAGTCGGTAACCTCTGCCCCAGCGAAACAAACCGTGGGACGTTGCCAATGTCTGTCGCTTATACCTTATTCGGAACACGAAGTAGCGGAAGCGGGCGACTAAACGGTATGTGTATTTTCTAGTCGCGTTTCATCACGCCAATAGTAAAGGCCTGCCGGCAACACTGTTTAACTTTCGTTCAAGGATAGCGCGAAAATCTCTCGATGGACATCGGCTCGCGTTAGCCAAAGTCCATTAGGGGTATCAAAAATATAGCATTGAATGGTTCATCTTATCCGTAGTAGTATTATCTTTGACACAACTAATATTTTTTTAATAATACAAAAAACCGAATAAAACGCCGAGAAAAACAACCGATTTAAAACTAACCCCTTTTTGTATCCCTCGGGGAATCATGCCGTTTCATATAAACTACACAAATTAAGGGTGTGATCGTAGCCAGTCGCAGCAATAAAGGACGGGGAACCAACGGAGTATAAAAGCCTTTTTATTAAATTAAAAATGTATGAGCACGTTGTTGGTAATTACAATTATGCGGCATAATTTTTATTTAATGCACAAGATACGCCACGAAGGTCACTTCGACACAGAGGGAGCTTTAATAATACGATTGACCAATAGTAAACTGTTCTAGATATTGTAAAACTCTTGAAAATGGTGGGATTCTTTTTATTAAGATATTCCTATTGTGCTTTAAACATCTAAAATGCTTCATTTCTTCCAACAGCATAAAACCAGAATAAATATTGTTTACGTAACGAAATTGATAGAAATCACAATTTAAAAAAATCAATAGTCGGTGATTTAAAAAAAGTCATAATTTTTTTTTATTTAAAAAAATACTAGCTTTTACAAATATTATTATTTTTAAATATTATTTTGTTTTGTTAGGTAAAAAAATATTTTTAGACAGGGATTGTACAGATACGAAGCAAAACTGGAGAAGTTTTAACATGCAAATTTCGTTGGCGTAGTTTTTGCAAGTTTGCGCCTTTGTCGAAACTTGTATTAACGTAAAAATTTCGTTCGCGCAGTATGCAAGTTTGCCGCTTTGTCAAAACTTGTAATAACTTGCAGAAAATGCCCGGCTATGAACGATACGCAATTATTTTAGTTATTTCATAAGGGCAGGGGTGGACCAGGTATTTCTTGAGTATTAACCATTAGGCATATAAATATTTTGGCTAATATTTTAGTGGCAGTATTGAATAACCGTTTTTACTGTGCGTTTCGAAAAAGTTGTTTTACGAGAATATAACTATGTCGCGTCGAAATCATTTGTCATTAGATGCAAAACAGGTTGTAAAAATGTGTATGAAATTTAATCAGTAAGGTCTAATTAAACAAAAGCTTTAAAGAAACCTGCCTACTTCAAAAACTCCAATATCATCGATAAGGGATATTATTATTAGTGAAAGAATTGAACAAAGAAAAAAACGTAGTGATTTTCAATCTCACCTCTAGACAATAGTGATCAGGACCTAATAAGAAGGAAAATATATTGTCTTTATGAAAGCGGAGTTATTCCTACCTTGGATAAACTGAAAAAAACTAGACGAAGACGAAACCAATATAAATATTAGCTGTGCCACCCTCCATAGAGTTGTTTGTAAAATGGATTTAAATACCAAAATAGACAAAAGACAAGTAGTAATGGAATCGCACAGATTACGATTGGAGATTTAATTCCCTTTTCAAGAAATTAAAAGATATAGGTTAGAAAACAGATCCATAATTTACCTTGATGAAACATGGTTCAAATACACACGACACAGTATCCAAAGGATGGGTTGATTCCAGTCAAAACTGTCAGACGAAAGCACCTTCAAATAAAGGAAAACGCATTACCATAATACACGCTGGTTCAGAAGATGGATTGTCCCAAACTGCTTGCTGTTGTCTGCAAAGAATATTAAGGATTCTAGCTTGGATTATCATGAGGATACAAGTGCAGAACTTTTTGAAAACTGGTTTCAAAATTATCTTTTAAAAAATATTCCAAACAACAGTGTTATTGTCATGGATAACGCAAGCTACCACAGCCGTCTGCTACACAAAGCACCAGCTTCATCAAGTTCAAAAACTGAAATCAAGGAATATTTGTTAGAAAATGATATTTATTTTGAATGCAGTTACAAAAAAACACAACTTTTGGAAGTCCTAAATTCCTATGCAATTAAAAAATAATATGTATGGCTGAACAGGCTGGGCATACTGTCTTACGGCTTCCTCCGTACCACTGTATGTTTAACCCCATAGAGCATTAAATTTGTGGATCCAAGTAAAATCAAAGATCAGAGCAGAAAATGTTACACCTACTTTAAGTCCCAGTGTTATAAATTTAATAAAAAATGTAATTACTAACATACCAGTTGAGAGCTGGAAAAATTCACTACAGCACATTATAAAAATTAAGGACTCTTACATTTCTATCCAAAACAACATAAATCCTATTGTAATTAATCTCAATGATGACTCTGATAGTGAAACAGAATTAGATTTAGATATTTAGATTAAAAATGTAATTATGTATAGATAATGGAGTTATAAATTTATTAAAACTTTGCATATATTTAATTTCTTAATGTAATTTTAAGATTATACTTACCTAAATAAACAATAAATTATAAATCTTTATGTTATATAGTTCGTCCCTAATGTTCTGTCCTTTAATACCTACCGATTCGCAGTTTTATTGCTGTCGGCAGGTATAATCCATAAATGAAGGCAATAGCTAACACGGTATACTTTGAGACAGACTATAACAGCAGTACAGTAGTGGAGATTTCAAGATGTTTCAGAAATTAAGCAAGTGCTCCCTATAGTGATTTCTGTTTTGTGTGCCTGTAAATCGTCTGCTGATATCAAAAGGATGTTTTCTACTTATGGACTTGTACATTCAAATATAAGAAACAGACTTGGCAGTGACAAAGCAGCTAAACTAGCATTTCTATTTAAGCATTATAACTTTTTTTAGTTTTATTTTTGTAATAACCAACTGTTCTTTTTGATAATAATAAAATAATAAATAACACCACATAAAATTGCTGATTAAAATCATGATTTTAATCGTGATTTTAATCAATTGTACTTAATCATCTCAAACCTGCTTTAAACATCTAGAAATCTAACAATACAAAACCAGAATAAATATTGTTTTCGTAATGGGTCCATTGCTGACGAGTAACGGTATACGTACTGGAAAACATTCGCCCTATTTTTCCGCAGTCCAGCCTTACCAACATAAATCTAATGACTCACTAAAACCACATGTGAAGCGAACTGTTTTTCCAAAAATATCCTCGCAGCAACCAGTTTTAATTTTATAATAACAAATCCAACCTTGATTTTAATAATAATCTACGTAGTAGTAAACCCGCCACCTACACGGCATATACTGGACTCGTACATTAGACTCTATAAAACATTAAAAATACCATTGGCATGGATTTGTTTTAGGTTACTTAAGTGTAATAGTCTAGTCAAGATGTGAGTTTTTTGCGATTATTTTCGCTATCAAGAATTGATATGTGAAATATAAATTTTAAGTGAAAAAATTACTTAACAACTGGCAACTTAGCTGTCAGCAGAAAAAAATCGAAAAAATTTCATGCAAGTTTGACAAGTTGCCTTGTAAAAATAAACTTGGCGGTTTCTATGCTGTGTTGCTATGTACCGTTACCAACAACAAAGATCACAAACGACGCTTACGAATTTAATAATTTTTCAACTAAAACTCAAAATGAATCGGTTTGGAAATGTTTCCGAAAGTAAAATTAATGCGGCTGTTGAAAATAGTGTTCCACTAAATACTCAGAAAACTCACACATCGATCTGGAAGCAATTTATTGGAATTTGGCCAAGCAAAAAATTACCAATTACTCCAGACAACAACTACAGGCGAGCTAAATTTAATCCTCAAGGACTGGGCATGGAACATGCGTAAAGCTAATGGGGAAGACTACAAAGAACTTAGGTTTTGTCCGGTACGTTTGTACAAATCCCTCTTAAACAAACGTTAAACTAACAACAAATAGATTGTTTTTGACACCAAATTCAACATGGCAATCCAATCGTAGCACTGGATGCTTTAAAAACATTCCTGTTGGAAGAAATGAACTGTCAAAATGGACAAAAGACGCAGCCCAAAAAACAGGTATGAACACGACAGAAGTTAAAATATCTAACCATTCTATGCGATCAACTGCTCTTACTAATCTGGCAAAGGCCGGTGTAGGCGAGCAGCAACTCATCAAAATCACAGGGCATTCTAAAGTTGCGTCTATCCAATCGTATCTACAAATGGACAGTCAACATCATTCAAATATCATCACTGCTTTAAGAACCGTCCAAAATAATATACCATCTACAAGCTTCGAAGCTCCCTTAAAAAGACAGAAAATAGACACTTCTTCGAGCCAACACCATCAATCGTTTGACACTCCTCACAGCAACATGGAGAATAGTGCTACTACAAACATAATTAAAAACAATTTAACCGATATGGCTAACAATACTCCTGTAACCTACAATAATTGTATTTTTATATTAATTGTAATTTAAAATTAGTTTGAAGTAATTACCTTTCCTAGCTTGAAAGTTATATTGTTCTTATTAATTATTGTTCTTATTGTTTTAATAAAAAAAAAATGTTGTATTAAAATAAAATGTTTATTTAACTTAGAAAATAATGTTACCAAAGATCCCGCGTCCATCTAATTTTTCCTGTGGAAAAATTGGAACACTCGTTTCTAAGTAATCTGTTTTAACAAATTACTTAGAAACTCGTTTTTCCGAATTTTTCCGGAAAAATTAAATGCACTAGGGATATTACCCTCGAAAAATACACTCATGGATAAAAATATCGAATATTCTTAAAATTTGCCATTTTTTGCTAATAGGCTATTTGCCACCATTGAAAATAAGCTTTAAATTGCGGTCATCCTACCAGATAATAGTACTGGAACGCTCTGTGATTGGTTATAACTTTGGCGACGTCACTTGCAAGTAAATAAATGTCACAAGCTTTGTGTTGTGTGTTTTCAGGTCTTATTTTCGATCTTTAACTACCTAAATAAGTGTTTTTTGACCATTTTATTTAAAAAACATATTTCAACTAACATAATTATCCGTTTTGTACCTCAAAATGGACATAAATTTTGTGCAAGCCGATAACAGAAACTTACCTGAGATAGACGCATTTATGATTGTGCGTTTCTTTAAAAATAACGCTGACTACTAGGCTGCAGAACTCAAAAATGTAAAAACAGCTGTGTAAGTACCTCTAAAAAATTATTTACGTTTTCATCATTCAGTATTTCTCAAAATCTTATTGTGGGTTATGGTTTATGGAGTGTAGAAATATAAGGAGTACCATCTCTTATAGGAGACGAATATAAAAAGTCTATCAGTATCAGTTTCCATCTGCAATTCAATAATAATACCGTTAAGTATAAAAAGAGAAAGTACTTACTTGCTAGGTATTTAACTTCTAGAACAAACAAAATCATTCTAATCCAAAAGTTAGGTTATACCTTAAAGTGTTTATAAGTTATCTAAAGGCGATATTTTATTGTATATAAATCGGTAGGTATTTAAAGCAGGATATTTGTATACTTACATTAAAGTGATCTTTACACATAAAAACATTTGAATGCGATAAAAAGCTGTTTGGATCTCTTCGAGCTAATTGTAATCACTTTTTTCGCCTCTTAGGATTATTTGGGACAGATATAAACAATTTTTGTGGTGTTTTCAGAGAAGTATTGGTACATTGTGGCACTACACACCATTTATATACCGTTTTAGCCCAGGGGTCTCCAAACTACGGCCCGAGGGCCACATCCGGCCCGCGGACAGATTTTGTCTGGCCCGCGGAGAGCATACTTGAAAACTCCTTTTAGAGAACAAATAATCTTTATAGCAAATTAAATTTAGTTTACTGAAGTATTATAATTTTATGTTGAATAATTATTAATATGACATCTACATTGATATGGTCATGGGCTAACTCCGCTAACTCATAACATTCTTGTAGGCTTATTGTTATTGTTTTTGTGATAAGATGGACAAAGAAACACAGAATTGTAATGAGTAAAGACATGTACAATATGCAGAAAATTTAACTTCAGTATATAATAACTAACAAATTATTGAAATGAATCCAACTAACATTTTATACATTTTAAATAATCACATAACTTATAACAAACATAATGACATATGAAATACTAATCAGATTTATGTAATTGAGATTTTCCACTGACAATAGTTTGTAGTTGTGGACTAATTTTACTCATACCAATTATTAAAAGAGATTTAAGATGCTCATCAGTTAATTTCGATCTGTAAACATTTTTTGTGTACTTCATTTTGGAGAAGGTTTTCTCACACAAATAAGTAGTACCAAAAACAGAAAACAGACCACGAGCAAATTTATGCAAATTATCAAATTGTGTCAGTGGAAGACTCTTATAAAATTCCAACAAAGATGAGTTTTGATATTTGTTCTTAATTATATCACTGCATTGTAGATCAATCATTTCCATTTGAAGTTCCGGGGCTAGGGTTTCAATGTCAGTATCAAAAAGATTCTAACTGAAAAATCTTAATTTGATTCGCAATGGCATCAAAGTCCGAGAAACGAGTATCAAAATTTATCTTCAAAGCACTCAAAGTTTCGATTGCAAAATCGATAGGAAACTCAGTCTCAGTAGTGTGGCTGAATATTTCACATGTTTTAAAATGTGAAAAACATTTACTTCGTAGTTGTGATTAAAACAGTCTCAATTTCTTGTGGTTTCAGAACGTCAGACATATCCAAACATTTTCCGCACAAAGACTGTTGATGAATGATACAATGTAAGACTAATGGTTTTGAACCACCGTCATTTTCTACAGCCTTTGACACAAGAGCGACCACTCCTTTATCTTTCCCACTCATGTTTTTGCCTCCATTAGTTGTAATACATTTCAAGTTTTTCCATCGAAGGTTCTTTTGATTAATGACCATTTCAACTCCTTTAAAAATATCTGTACCAGTAGTTGTACCATGAATACTATACATATCAAGAAGTTCTTCGTGCACTTCATAGCTTTTATCTACTCCTCGAATATAAATCAACACCTGTGCAGTATCTGACACATCCGTTGACTCATCCAAGGCCAAAGAAAACCACTCAAAATGTCCATTTTTGTCAAACAGTTGAGAGGATATATTTTCAGCGATGTTTTCTACCCTTCGAGCCACAGTGTTTGCTGACATACTGACAGTTTTTAATAAATTTACCTTTTCAGGGCACATTTCTTCGGCTACTGCAATTATGCATTCTTTGATCATTTCTCCATCGGTGAATGGTTTTCCACGTTTTGCAATTTCAAGAGCCACACGAAAGCTGGCACGAGTTGCAGCCTCTTGTTCAGTTTTGAGTTTTGTAAATGAAGATTGCTGCGATTTCAATCCGCGCTGCATAGCTTCGAATTTTTCTGTCCGCAAACTTCCTGTATATTTTGAGTAATTTTGAAAATGTTTTGTTTCATAATGACGTTTAATGTTATATTCTTTGAGAATGGCTATGCTTTCATTGCAAATCAAACATAGCGCCTTGTTACTGGACTCAATTACGAAATGTTCCACTGATCTTTGAATTTTCTGCATTCACTATCAATTTTTCGCTTCTTTTCCATACTACTAATTCACACACAAAAGCAACAATTCAAATCAAAATACTGTTATAAAGATGTCTTAAACTTAAACACGCACAAACACGTTTTAAGGAGGTATGCAATATTTTATTTAACAACAGTGTCATAGGAACTGACTTGTGGTTGCGCCACTAGCCTTCTCACATATTCCAATTACTGCCATCTAGAAGTGAGTGGAAGACACCAGAACTTTCTCGAACCAACGAGATTATTCTGTACGTGCTATTAGCGCCATCTGTTAGCGATAGAAGTTACTACCTATTTCCGCTTGTGTCCACCAGATGTCGTGTCACGTTACCCCTCATGGCTCGTACTCTACGACTATTCTAGAAATTACAGATAATGACAGGAAAATTAATAATATGCAGTGTTGCCGTTTTGCGGACTTTAGTCCGATTTGCAGCCTTTTTTAAACGTTGTGTACTTTTTCGGACTTTTTTTTTCATCAGTGGACTATTTCACTTCTTACCACCGGCAACAATGATAATATGGTTTTGGCCCTCGGAACTTACTGGAGTAATCAGTATGGCCCTAAGGCTGGAAAGTTTGGAGACCCCTGTTTTAGCCAATACATTATCAACAAAATTCACTGTAGTTGCACTCGTTGTTAACTAGTTTACTTGCATATGATATCACGCGAAACATATGTCGACGCCATTACAAAGACAGCATTTTTAGCGCGAATTTTATAATTTAAACTTTAACATTAAGTTTTATTGAAAATACAGCTGATTTCCCAGAAAAAAAATGTATTGTGTTTGTTAGGTACCAAAGAATAATTTAAAACGATTTTTCAAAATCAGTCAAATAGCCTATTGTCTGTACCAAGGACAATCTCACATTTGTGCATCATTAGAGATATTACATTTGTTGGGTTACTGATAAACCCCACAGTGTTTCACATTTTTAAATCAATAAAGGCCATTTAATTACTATTGCATTCCTTTTCTTAAAAACATTCTACACTCTGTGGGGTTTATCAGTAACACAACAAACGTTTTAATAATACAAAACTGTAAGATTGTCCTCTCTTAACACTTTACATTTTAGTCACCTTGTTTAATAATTTCTAGGTGGTAATATAAATATTTTTGGTATAAAACATATAACATATAACAACAAAAAAATACCTGAGTTTCAAAGCTTAGTATAATTTGAACCTTTTTTGTTTGACAATTTTTGCTGTATCTCTAAAAATAAAGTGGTGGGGGGTATTAAAAGTTTCCGTAAAAAAAACATTGTATCTTCAAAACGGCTAAGCCGATTTTAACAAACTTAGGCTAGTTGACAAGAGCTTTCTTTGAGCTATAAATTTTATACTATTTGAAGATTTGTTAGTTTCACATGTCGCCGCTAGAGGGCTTTTTTCCATATTCCGACAAAAATGAATAATTTTCTCAAAAAAAATGAAATACCTTGGTATATTTTTTTTCATGAAAAAGTAGCTACATAATGCCTAAACAAGCTCGCGAAAACCGTATCTCGATATTTTGTTTCTCACCTAAAATTTGGGCCAAGAAAATTTTATACGTTATAATATCTTAAAAACTATAAAACCTACAAGAAATTTTCTAAAACATTAATTATGTATTTTTACGAAACCTCTAATTAAGGTTATATAGTCTTTTTGTCTAAATGCAATACTTTACGAGTTATAATAAAAAAAAACGAATTTCCGGTGTATACCTTAAAAAAATCCTGAAAATTCGATTTATTGATTATAATTCGTAAAGTATTGCATTTAGGCGAAAAGATTATATAACCTAAATTAAAAATTTCGTAAAAATAAATAATTTATGTCATATAAAATTTCTTGCAGCTTTTATAAATTTTGAGATATTGACGTATAAAATTTTCTTTGGCCTAAATTTTAGGTAAGGAACAAGATACTGAGATATATTTTTGCGAGCTTGTTTAAGCATCATTTAGCTACTTTTTTATTAAAAAAAATCATACCAATGCATTTAATTTTTTTGAGAAAATTAACCATTTCCTCCTCTCTAAATATTTTTCTAGCAGTTCCTGCTATCTTGTATAGATTTGGAGTTATCATCAAAAAACAAAATGGCTTTTTTTCGTTTTTTGTTGATAAAAATTAAAATTTTATATGCAAAAAAAAAATCACCATGACACATTTCTCAGAACTGCAATCCGCGTCTGTCTCAAAGTATACCGTGTTAGCTCTTGCCTTCATTTATGGATTATACCTGCCGACAGCAATAAAACTGCGGATCGGTAGGTATTAAAGGACAGAACATTAGGGACGGACTTTAATAATATAAAGATTTATAATTTATTGTTTATTTAGGTAAGTATAATCTTGAAATTACATTAAGAAATAAAATATATGGAAAGTTTTAATAAATTTATAACTCATTATCTACACATAATTACATTTTTAATCTAAATATCTAAATCTAATTCTGTTTCACTATCAGAGTTATCATTGAGATTAATTACAATAGGATTTATGTTGTTTTGGATAGAAATGTAAGAGTCCTCAATATTTATAATGTGCGGTAGTGAATTTATCCAGCTCTAAACTGGTGTGTTAGTAATTACATTTTTTATCAAATTAATAACACTGGGACTTAAAGTAGGTGTAACATTTTCTGCTCTGTTCTTTGATTTTACTTGATTCCACAAATGCTCTATGGGGTTAAACATACAGTGATACGGAGGAAGCCGTAAGACAGTATGCCCAGCCTGTTTAGCCAAATTATCACCTACATATTGTTTTTTAATTGCATATGAACTTAGGACTTCCAAAAGTTGCGTTTTTTTGTAACCGAATTCAAAATAAATATCATTTTCTAACAAATATTCCTGGATTTCAGTTTTTAAACTTGATGAAGCTGGTGCTTTGTGTAGCAGACGGCTGTTGTACCTTGCGTTATCCATGACAATAACACTGTTGTTTGGAATATTTTTTAAAAGATAATTTTGAAACCGGTTTTAAAAAAATGCTGCACTTGTATTCTCATAAAAATCCTTAATATTCTTTGCAGACAACAGCAAGCAGTGTGGGACAAATCCGTCTTCTGAACCAGCGTGTATTATGGTAATGCGTTTTCCTTTATTTGAAGGTGCTTTCGTCTGACAGTTTTGACTGGAATCAACCTATCCTTTGGATACTGTGTCGTGTGTATCAAACCATGTTTCATCAAGGTAAATTATGAAACTGTTTTCTAACCTATATCTTTTAATTTTTTGAAGGTAATTAAATCTCCTGTGCGATTCCATTACTACTTGTCTTTTGTCTATTTTGTGGCATTTAAATAACATTTTACAAACAACTCCATGGAGGATGGCACGGCTAATATTTATATTGGTTTCGTCTTCTTCTAGCTTCCTTTTCATTTTATGCGAGGTAGGAATAACACCGCTTTCATAAAGACAATATATTTTCCTTCTTATTAGGTCCTGATCACTATTGCCTATAGGGTGATATTGAAAATCACTGCGTTTTTTTCTTTTGTTCAATTCTTCACTAATAATAATATCCCTTATCGATGATATTAGAGTTTTTGTAAGTAGACAGGTTTCTTTTAAAGCTTCTTGTTTAATTAGACCTTAACTGATTAAAGTTTCATACACATTTTTCACAACCTGTTTTGCATCTAATGACAAATGATTTCGACGCGACATAGTTATATTCTCGAAAAACAACTTTTTCGAAACGCACAGTTAAAACGGTTATTTAACACTGCCACTAAAATATTAGCCAAAATTATTATATGCCTAATGGTTAATACTTAGAAATACCTGGCCCATGTACAATGTATTATATCAGTTTCCATCAATTCAATAATAATACTGTTAAGTATAAAAAAAGTACTAACTTGCTAGGTATTTAACTTCTAGAACAGTCTTTCCCAAAGTGGGCGATAACGTCCCCTTGTGGGCGCTGGTGGTCTAGAGGGGGGCGGTAAGGGGCGCAGAAAAAATTGGGGGGCGCTGATGTGGTTTTGGGGGGCGATGGGTTTGTAACTTCAGCTACTTCATATTTTAAAATTCACTGAAATTAAAATCCTTCTACTACACAACATCCATTTATTAGTTCATATTTTAATACTATTTTTTTGTATAAATATAAATTAAAAATATATTAAATGTTTAATATTTTTAATGCGTTTACAACGCTATTTATATCTTAAGATATTTAGTAATAGGCCTAAAACACTGAAAGATATTCGTGTCTTCAAGTGACGCAGGTGAGGTGCCCACCTCCGAAGACACATGTTAAAAATATGTAAATATTGTTACGGTCAAGCAGAGCACTTACCGAACGCGATATTTTTAATGTACCTAATCTAGTAATGATCAAGAAAACATAAAATTAAAATTAGAAGGTTCAATTATAAATCCACGTTTGGCGCAAACAAATATTGTACGATTTATTAGTGCAATCCTGTATTTTAGTCCGTCAACGTTCGTTGGTCCGTGTTTGCGGAGTGCAGGTGCCGAAATACACAGCCGCGGCTTGCGACCGTCCGGCGACTGACGTGACTAAAGGTGTGTGGTTCCCGAACGATTCGTTTAAAAAGAACGAATCAGAGGACTGATTCGAATAAATTAATTTCCTGTTTTCAATGGATTTAAATCGTTTTTGACCACTTGCTCGATCGCTCTGCGATGAATAACGAACCTAGTTTGGATGATTCGTTTCGTTCATAAGGTCACTAAGTCAGATTTGGACTCAAACTCGAAGATTCGGTAATTCGGTATTTTATGAGGGCAAATCGGTCGTTTTTGTGCTACGACCTGGCAAGTGGCGAGCGGTTTGTTATATTACGATTTTGCTCACATTTCCAGAGGTGTAAAGGCAAACAATTTATGCGTATTGGCGGTTCGAGTCAGTTTTGGCTATATATCTATTTGGCAATTAAAAGATTTTTTTTATTTGTTTTAACTATTTTTTTGAACAAAGACTTAATTTGGAGGTACATTTGTAGGTTTTATTAATTATGGTTTTTAAAAGTTTTATTCCCAATATATTCTTTAAAATAATAATTATACTAAAATAAAATAAATGTAAATAATTTCTTTTTTTAAGATAACTCTCACATTTTTTGTGGAAATCAAAACCTACCGAGTCGGACCGGCGTCATAATAAACTGAATCGGTTGCGAACGAAT